>JAGDQP010019390.1:0-34946 GCA_022664845.1 Lepisma saccharinum
AACCCGATCGGACTTATACAACGCGAGATACAGATCACTGAAGCCATCTATTGGCAAAATAATGGATTACTTTTTACTACACCAGATATTTACTCTCCGGAATATGACCTGCATTAGAAAACATCCAGATTTGACCCACACTGTACAATTTACTTACAATTTTGAATTGCCGACCCAACGGCAAGGACGCGTTGATCGACAACGCCAAGACTAGTTTTGTACATTTGTGTGTGCCAGGTAATAATAAAAATATATAAACTTTTATCATCCCTTGTTTAGCTTCCGGACTTTAAGATTTTCTCGAGTATAGAAACTCTTCAACTTAATATTAAGTTGTTAGAAAAAAAAAAGCTTTCAATTCTTGACTGGTAGACACCTTGACTGTTAAGATCGCTGGAATAAGAAATCTTGTAACCACATCGCATAACAGTCTCCAATTATAATCAGTGCCTTTCGCTACTAAACACCGGGAGCTGGATCTATGTGACTGGCACGCATGTAAAGCACAATTAAATGCAGAACACAAGAGTGCATAAATAAAGTAGTCTATTAGATATCGTGTTAATTAAAATTACGCAGAAAGTAAAATCCACAAACGCACAATGGAATTGGAAACAGACTTTGGCCTCCTGGCAACTTTTGAACATAAATCTTACAAATACATATATATTATTTGGTGATTTCTGATCCTAAAATATTATTTCCTCCCCAACGAAGAATGCGAAAGTGTTACTTGAGGAGACAACATGGAAAAGCTTACACCACTCATACACAAAATTAATTTGTATTTTTCTTTTAAAAAAATAAAAATAAATCGTGAAGTTCACTAAAAGATTTATATCCGAATTAACTCAGAATCACTCAAATCAAGAGTTCCCCCCCCCCCCCCCGACCAGAAAAGTGTTTTCCATCACTTCTGAAAAATCTACTAAATTTCGACCACTCGAGCGCAATTACTTTGGGAGATGTCAATGATATAAAAGTGTGTGGAAAGTGATTAAAAAAGTGTGCAAATGTCCTTCCGTATGTTCTTAAATTTCTGAAAGAAACTGAAGGTAAATATACAGTAATGGGAAGGCGCTGTATGTTCTTCTTGGCCGCCATCTTGAATCTCGATTGATTTCCTTAAATTGGGACGGGGTCGTATAATGTGTCATTCTGGGCTAGAATTTTACGGGAAATGCGTTTCTGAAGTCTGTTTTGTCGTAAATGTATTATTGTAAGAGATAATCGCATATGCCCCTTCGATGCGGGTAATAATGCTATAGCCTGAAAACACCCATCTTGTTTTGATATAACGGAAGAAAAGAACCCCAAATGAATACAAATCCATATCGATAGAGGCACTGTACCCAGGAACAATTTGTATCCATTTGGGTTGCATCATTACCCCTTACTAGTGCCATCTTTCGCAATAATACATTCTAATCATGACGGAAGAAAAAAATATATAATTCTTTTCTGCCCCATCAGTATGTTTGCTTGTTAGATGGACATGTGTGGTTTTGCATGTTATTTCCTCACTTGCGTGTAGGTGAAAAATTACAATATAGCAAGCAACGTTTATCTGTTATGAATGAGGAGTCATATCACTCGTAGCAAATTCTCAGCGAGACAAGATTCAGAATGGAGCTTAAGGGTAAGGCACACCCTCATAAATTAATATTTTTTATTTATTATTGTGATTTTGTTATTTTATTGTTTTCTAAATATTGATCATGATTTTAATTATCAAATCAGAATCATTTATTGTCCTATGTGCCATTATTATATGAATTATAGAAACTGTCCGAAAAGGTACACAACAGATGGCAGCACCAAAAGTGCTATTTTAGTGAAATGAGAAATTATTGTTTATTTATTAAGGAACTAATTTGCTTTTGTGATGATTTCAATTTACGATTTATATTAATATAAAATACAAAAGCTTTTTCATATTGTGTAAGCAATTATAAAGATATTGATAATTAAATAAGCTCGTTCGCTATGAATTGTTTTGCCAGGTTACATAAGAGCTAGGGGAAAGGTATTAGCTCTTGGATTCTAGTATATTCTATTAATTTACGATATTTAAAATGCTGCTGGAGTCAGTAATTGGCTCCATGCTCCAGTAATAAAATATTTCTCCCTCAACAAGTTTTATTCAAATAGATTATATCCTCCAATCACCCTTGTATAGCTTTAGCACGCCCGACGCCTTCGCACAGTGGAGCTGGGGAACGTTATGCAAGCCTTCAAGTTCGACTCCATTTTTATTTCCCGCCAAAGATTCCCAAAAGCAAGAACATACGAATTAGGAGCATCTCAAGACCACAACTCTTCAGAAGAAGTTTGCTGTTACAGAGAATGTCTCATCTTGAGAAGGTAAAGGCGGTCGAGCGTGGGACTGACCATCCCACCTCAGTTCGTGCCGTAGGTCGAGATGTGGAGCGCTACCTCCACATCCCCCATATGCCGTTCACGGCACATGCACATCGCACAGGGGATAGTTTTACCTTTTTTTATATACATATACCGGCTGGTTAGCTCAACTTCGAATGCCAAGTTGACTGATGAAATAAACAGAAGATGTAAAATGGCGTGGAGCTCGTTTGAAAGACTGCACTGTATTTTCAAAAGCAAACTACCAATGTGTCTGAAGCGTAAAGTTTATAATCAATGTGTCTTACCTGTAATGATGTACGGCTGTGAAACTTGGACAGTGAATGCGCAAACGACTCAAAGATTAAGATTCACACACAGAGCAATGGAGAGATGCATGCTAGGAATAACTAGGAGGAACAAGAAGACAAATTTATGGATTCGCGCACAAACAAAGGTAGAAGATATAATCAAGACTGCAAAGAAGATGAAGTAGAGATGGGCCGGTCACATAGCTAGATGAGGATATGGAAGATGAACGACAAATGCACTACATTGATTGGATTCCTAGAGAAAAGAAACGACCGAGGTGACGTCCAAATGCTAGATGGGTAGATGAAATCAAGTGATTTTCAGGAGCTACATGGATGAGGATAGCAGCAGACCGCGATATGTGGAGGCCTTCATCCAGCAGTGGATAGAAAACAGCTGAATATGATGATGATAGGTATAATTTGGGACTATTTACATATATAGACAATTTTAACAAATATATGGAATAGTTTTCAAGAAAAAGGCACATTGTAAAAACAAAAAATAATTTAAAGAAGAAGAAATTTTCTGGAACATAGATACCTGAGGTCAGATGCGACTAGGGTTGCCAGGTCTTACATTTTTTTCGGTAAGATTTTCGCTTCTTTTGGGTTCCGTTTAAGACTTTCTTCCGCACGATACTTTCTTCAGTTGATGTACAAAGTACCGTGCGGGAGAGAAAGAAGGTAAGACTTAAAGGTAACCTAGGAGAAACGAAAATCTTACGAAAGAAAAAAAAAACCGTAAGACCTGGTAACCCAACATGCAATATAGCTGTCAACTATCAATGACATAGCTACACAACTGTTGCAACAGCACAACATTTAATTCACCTATACAAAATCGTTGTTGTTTACGTGCATAGTCTCTTGTGCGTCCTTCTGATGTTTAAATTATACAACAGTTAAAAATCACACTTCATAAACGACTACATAGAAATTCTAATGCAAGCTGAACAACTCCCAAAGGAAATAAAACTTACTTTGGTGGGTGGGTTCTTCATTTTAAAATTCATCTTCTTTTTCATTTGTTTCATCTTTTTCTTCAACTTCTGTCTTCGCAATTCTTTCATGTGGATTCCCATTTGTGTTTTAATGTTGACTCGCTTAGGGAATGACCTTATGCCCGTTCTCCCAACACTGCCAACAAATTCTGGTAATTCAGCAAGTCGTGTCTCACGCCGACGCTTTGTGTTATCATGCTCTGGTTTCCTTTCACCACCATCCTCTGGCTCAGATCTCGTTCGACCCTCGTATGGAGCTGTCGTGAACCTCTTCGCTGCACCACGACTTTTTTCCAATCTTCGATTTTTCACATCAACTAACAACTTGTTTTCCAGTGAGAAGGCAACGATTGGCCTCTGAAGAATAATACAGAGAGAAAAATGTTAATAATTTGTACATAAAAAAACAAACAAAAAAATGGTGGTAAAGGTATGTGCTAAGAACATTACAGAAAATAAGAAAAAGTATTACAAAGACTCAATTTCATTACTATTTAGCCTTTCATGGCCAATGACTCAATTTTATTACTTTTCATGGCTAATGACTCAATTTCATTACTTTTTATACTTCCATGGCTAATGACTCAATTTCGTTACTTTTTAGACTTTCATGGCCAATGACTCAATTTCGTTACTTTTAGACTCTCATGGCTAATGAGACAATTTCATTACTTTTTAAACTTCGATGGTTAATGACTCAACTGCATTACTTTTAATGGCTAATGACACAATTTCATTACTTTTCATGGCCAATGACTCAATTTCATTAGTTTTTACTTTCACGGCCAATGACTTAATTTCATTACCTTTTAGCCTTTAATGACTAATGACTCAATTTCATTAGTTTTTATACTTTCATGGCTAAGGACTCAATTTCATTACTTTTTAGACTTTCATGGTTAATGACTCAATTGCATTACATTTTATGGCCAATGACTCAATTTCATTAGTTTTTACTTTCACGGCCAATGACTTAATTTCATTACCTTTTAGACTTTCATAGCTAAGGACTCAATTTCATTACTTTTTTATACTTCCATGGCTACTGACTCAATTTCATTACTTTTTTAAATTTCATGGCTACTGACTCAGTTTCATTACTTTTTTATACTTTCATGGCTAATGAGTCAATTTCATTACTGTTTTAATACTATCATGGCCAACGACTCAATTTCGTTACTTTTCATGGCTAATGACTCAATTTCACTACATTTTAGACTTTCGTGGCTAATGACTCAATTTCATTACTTTTTAGACTTTCATCTCCAATGATTCAATTTTATTACTTTTTATGGCTAAAGACTCAATTTCATTACTTTTAGACTTTCATGGCCAATGGCTTAATTTTATTACTTTTATACTTCCATGGCTAATGAGGCAATTTCATTACTTTTTTAATACTTTCATGGTCAATGACTCAATTTCACTACTTTTTAGACTTTCATGGCCAATGACTCAATTTCATTACTTTTTATGCTTTCATGGCTGACTCAATTTCATTACTTTTTAGATCTTCATGACTAATGACTTAATTTCATTACTTTAATACTGTCATGGCCAATGACTTAATTTCATTACTTTTTATTATAACTTTCATGACACGCAGACACCCTGCTCACGTTGTATTTTGAAAGTGCTAATAGCGTTAGTAACAAGCAAGATGCTATGTTTAATTTACAAACAGCTTCACCCATGAACATTTACCTTTATTTTATTACTTTTTTAACAACAAACAGAGGAGTTAGCATCCAAGAATATGAAAAGTGTCAACCCTTAACCAACACGGAGATGTAATACAACCATAAGGGGATGTGAAACAAGTGAATACTTACTTTCGTAGGTGTAAAGATTTCTGGATTATTATTTAAATTTCTCAGCGCCTCCAATGCATGCTTGTGTTCTGTAAATGTTACGAAGCCATACTCTTTCGAAATTCCACCATTCTTGAAATCGCGCAGTATACGAGCCTGAAATAATAATTTTACACATTAATTAATATAAATATGCAATTGTAGTAATAGTTTTATCAACATATAATTCTTGTGTTAATGTCTTAAAAGAATTACAACGAATAATATATAATTTGTTATCTTAACAGGCATTGGTGATTAGCCTTTTATTATTTACCGCCCTGATTCGTAAATTTTAACCTATTTTATTCCCAACTTGCTAATATCACTAGCTATCTATCTACATAAATATAAAATCACTAATGTCTGTGCCTGTCTGTCCATCCAAGAGTTTTTAAGGCACTTCCCGTTGTCCTAGAATGCTGAAATTTGGCATGAAGTTTCGGGGCAACATCAAAATTTCGTGAAAAATAAAATGCAAATATCCCCTTATGTACCCCAATAAATTTTCAATTCATCGTTAATAACAGTGAAATAAATCAATTGTTACCATTTTGAATTTCGAATAATAATGTGAATTATATAGTTTAGAATTTTTAAGCTCAAATTTGCAAAACATAAATAAATAAATAAAAAAGAACACCGGTGTTACAGACCGATAGGTCCTGAGCCTGCCGCAGCGCCATCTATCCGCGCTTGGTGGAACTGCATCCACCTGAGTGACGACAGTGTGGTCAACGCTGCGTGCCACATAGTCACGAACAGGTGTATTAGGGGCTTACCAGACCTAGTGGCCGTCACGTCTTTATTCACGTGACTCCCCAGTTTTCCTCACGACGCTGGGTGGACGCCGAAAAGTGGGACTCCAGCCGGAAATTGAACCCGGGACCACGCGAACATGAGTCCAACGCTCTAACCACCAGACTATGGAACCCCGCAAAACATAAATATTTAGATTTACTGTTTTAAAGTATAACAAAAGTAGTAGAAGCAATAGTAATTGTTATAGTAGTAGAAACAATAACGGTTGTGATAGTAGCAGTATTAGTTGTAGTTTTTGTAGTAGTAATAGTTATAATTGTAGTAGTAGTAATAGTTGTAAAAAAAACACCTTTGTATGGGCCATTTGAGTAACTTCGACTTCGACCCGTCACCATTTTATGAGTGCAATGCTTATTAAAATCCATAAATGCCCCAGTCAGGATTCGAACCCGTTGAGACGGTATAGGGTGGGGTGTTCTGATCCAGCTACCTTCAAGCAACGTCTTCTGAAATCGCTGGACCAACTCCCTTACGTTCCTAATGGACTTTTTTAATTATTTCCACAAGGAAACCATGGTTCCGACAAAGTTAATTGTATACCAAATCTAAGCTTCTCTATAAGCACATAACAGTTCTCTATATTTAATTCCCCAGTTACTGCATTGGAAATCCCTGCAAAAGAGATTGCTCACAACTACAGGAATCTCTATCTTTATGATGCATGGGCCCTAATGTCAATGCGGAACCACATCTGTGTGCTTAAAGCCTCGTTGCATCTTTTCATTTCAGTCATTTCTTAATCAAATGTAGGTCCTAAAAACGGCTAAAACGAGTTAAGAGGCAAAAAATTGAACATTTTAGAAAAAGAAAAAAGATGGAACAATACATGAACATTTTTGTGACTTTTGGGGGGGGGGGGGGGAGTTGAGCCAAAGCTGCCAAATTTAATTTAATTCTTGATTTAATTAGGCATGAGGAAGTCTTACACAGTTTATGGTGGTATCCATGTACCACGAAGCTGGTAATTGCGTCGCGTAGCGTTAACAAAGTAAAAGTATTAATTTTAACACAGCTTAACAATGAATGTGGTGTTAAAAAAAGCAATGAATACTTGAAGTAAATAAGGATTTAAGTGCCATTTTCAAATTTACGAGAATAAAATAATTTTTAATATTTCTTTATAAAACATTACTTACGTCTCGTCATTTATAAACGCCCAATAGAAGGTAATGTGTTTGGAATTTGATTTTATATAGGTTAGAGGTCTAACAACATATATTGTTGTTTCTGTAAAAACACAATTTTCACAAAAATGGCACTTAAAGTGTTTTATTTACGGTTTAAGATTTAATGCAAAAAAGGCAATGCTGTTTGAAGTTTCTGTTTCGTATGGTAATCTTTAACTGAATATTGAGAAAATACCAACTTTCAATATTGATTTATTTTTTTAAATTAAAAACCTTTTTTTTTCTATGGTTTATGTTGAAGTAAATCGTTCACATATCAAGAAAAATATGTCTGCAGTTGAAATTTATTGGCTACTTACTAAATTTTAATCCAAATATTTGTCAGTTTAATACTTGGATGATAGATAAATAATAAAATCCGTTTTTCTTCCTGTGAAGATACCTTCGGTTATACTGGTGCTATGAGTGGTTCCACTTGCTGTCTTGTAATTATGGGGTTCCGGATACGAAACCCGGTAGTGACACACGCGGTTCAAATGACTTTAAAACGGAAGGCGATGCTAAATCACTAGCGGTTCTCCTTGCCCGTGAACCTTCCAGTCACAAACATGTTTCCGGACAGAATACTCTTTATCATCACCACCACCATCATCATTATTATTATTAGTTTAATAGTTTTCCCGTAAACAGTTGGAGCAGCACTGTTCTTTGAGTGTAAATCATTGATGCGCATGTGTAATCTTTCAGCACCCTATTTAGGCATTGCTTGCTTATGGTTTCAAGTGAATGATTGTGAATTTACATTCGTTCAAGAAGCAGAAATCGCATTCAATGACTCTAGATGAATTTGAATTTAATTTTTAAGACCTTTAGGCAACTTTGGCTCAGGTCGGATGTATAATGAGAGAATTTGTGGAATGAAGAAAGTGGGAGAAAACCCAAGCACAAGGTGTTTGTTCACCACAAAGCCCACATAGCTCGAGGATGGATCGAACCAAGGACCACAAGCACTAGAGGTTTGCGCTTTACCATTCAGCCACCGCGGACCACGTCTAGATGACGTAGAACGATACTTACAACAGTTTAACTCAGATACAATACAAGAAAATTGACAGTGATATTCCTAAGCAGATATCAGCTTTATAATCTGCACGGTACAGCATTCCTGAGACACACTTTTGCATGTGGAAGAATCCATATATTGAAGACTCAGTTTATGAAGACTTAAGGCTAAAAGAGGAGACTTTACCCGCAAGGATCTTCTAACTTATATGTAACTTTTGTAAATATGTAGTATAATACTGATACAAATCTACGCAGTCTTAACTGTATAAATACCATACATACTATTTATATAATTTTCTTCGAATAGTTAAATAGTAACACTATTTAGCGTAGCGTATAAAAAACTTACAAAGCCTTAAAGTTTCAACTAGGATATATTATTATATTGTCTTTAAGCCACTAAATGCATATATCCTTAATTATACTTAAATTATATTATTTACTTTACGATTAAATTAGCTAATTGTATTGCGACAAACATATTTACAACGTTCACTTCTTGATACACTGACGGAAAATGAAATCCTAACACTAGAACGAGTTATGCTATGTGGATGATAATATCACATTACATAGATACGACTTACAAGGTCACAACTCACACTATGCCGCATTCGGAATGAACTGTTCCAGTAGAGACGTGTAGAGCCGTTCGTAGACATTAGTGTCGCTGTAAGAGGCTGTGGTAACACACCACGAATATAAATAATACCTCAACGATGGCAACATGTGCAATTAACTCAATTCGAACGAGGCCGCGCAGTAGGTCTTCGAGAGGGTGGATTCTCCTTGCATGACGCTGCAGCCAATAATGGGTCGAGACGTCTCTACTATGTACAGCTCTTGACAACAATGGCTCCGAGAAGGCATTGTTACCAGAAGACCAGGGTCCAGGCGCTCAGGTTCACTGGTGCGAGAAGTACGTAGCATTTGCAGGATGACAGTGGCGAATCGGTGGACGTCTGCATCCAGCAATTCCAAGGCGTAGTGAGACACGAAGTCACAACATGAATTATTTTGGAGAGTGGCCTACACGAGAGACGTCTTGTGGCTTATTTGCCGCTCACTCCTGCCCACAGTTAAATGCGTCTCAGGTGTCCCGATAGAACCCACTGAAGGGCAGAATGGGGCTGTGCTCTTCACGGACGAAAGCAGTTTCTACCTCGATCCGTCATGGACGTAAAAGGCGTCAGGAGGCAGCCTGATCAACGTATGTTGGGAAGCTGCATCCTTCGACGACGTACCGGGCCACGTTTTTTTGTTTTACCGAACACCATGACGTCGAACGTTTATTACATTACAATGATGATTCAAATCATGCTATTATTCATGAATGGTGTTCAGTAGGGATTTATTACAATACGGTCAGGGTCGTTCCCAGCTGCAGTCTAACATCTCTTTCAGATGTCAACGTGACATTGTATAAGGCAATACCAACAAATCCTTCATCCATCGAGCATCTGTGAGACATGATTACACGTCTGCTCCAAGCTCATGTTCAAGCAGGAATAACCATTGCCGATCCGACAATTTAGGTGTAGCAGGCGTTGAACACCATCCCAGAGAATGACATCCGCCACCTCTATGCTGGGATGCATGCGCGTGTGCATGCCTGTATTCAACGTGTCGGTGACAACAGAGTTTGCAGAGGTAAATACGTACAGCTCTGACATGATACCGTGAGTTTATTCTGTAAATTGTAATTTGTATCAATGTAATACATCATGTATACTAATCTGCTGTCCAAGTTTCACTTACCAAGTGTTCCTCCTTCTTACCGCTGGTGTTTCATTTCTCGTCAGTGTATATATCCTTATGCCAGTAGCACGTGCTTTGCTTTCATGTTCATTCAATTTTGCTTCATCATATTTATATAAACTTCTTTCAATTTTTTAATTAAATCCTCTGGAAAATAATTATTTAATCCTAGCAATTAAGATATGATACTAAACTACCTACTTCAGTTATTTTGGCTCCTGGACTACTATGTTCCAAAAACAATGCTTTTAGTTCCTTTGACTGCATTGTTGACGGAAGATTATGCACGAAGAGACGGACTTTAGATACAAATACACTTAAGTTCTTTATCATCTGTTTCTTCCAGTTTTCAAGTTCTAATCGTTTAGCCATATCAACTGATGACACGCCTGCTGCTGCCTTAGTTCCTGGACGAATAACTGTACAAACAAAAGGAAGTTATTTGTTACTACACATGATTATTTAGAAATTTTAACAACAGGTGAAAACAAATAGGAAGTATACAGCATGATGCTCGCACAACAATAACAAGCAATAGATATTTTCCACGGCTTCACTCTAGTGGAACTGTAGAATATCATACTTTAGTAGTACACCATGAAAAGGTAGTTTGGAATAGTCGTGTGCTCAGAGAGAGAGAGAGAAAGCAAGAAAGAAAGAAAGCAAGCAAGAAAGAGAAAGCAAGAGAGAAAGAAAGGAAGAAAGAGAGAGAGAGAGAAAGCAAGTAAGAAACAGGGAGAGAGAAAGCAAGAAAGAAAGGGGGAGAAAGCGAGAGAGAGAGAGAAAGGAAGCAAGAAAGAAAAGAAGAGAGAAAGCAAGCAAGAAACAAAGAGAGAGAGAGAGAAAGAAAGAAAGGAAGAGAGAAAGAAAGAAAGAAAGCGAGAGAGAGAAGGCAAGCAAGCAATAAATATATAAAGAGAGAGAGAGTACTCCGCTTTACAGCTATTTCAGGAGTTTACTCTGGTCTTAAGGTGTTTTTCCTGTGACAACACTTTCAAATTTACATCAATGTAATCAGTTGACCGTCAACAGCAATAATACAATTTAGTACTGTACTATATACGTATGTAATGAATGTTATACTGTGCTATTCATTTAATGCCTTTGTAGTATATTCACTGTATGTGGTGATGCTTTCATATATTACGTGTACAATAATATACTGTAGCACAAATCAGTGCTTACGAGACACAAGTTCCAAGGATTTGAAATCTCGAACTCAGCTCTAACGGGTGATTTGAATAAGAATCTCCATTACAGGTTCAGTTCAGTTTGTTAACAGATTTCGTACACGCAGTACCGAAACAGATAGAAAAATATAAATATTTTAAGAAACACAATATAATATAATATATTCTACGAACAAAAATTTCTCATCAAACCAAAAAATAAAAAGTTCTTTGAAAAAATGTAAAATAAAGCTTAATTTCGGAGCTAGGAGCGTCCGAAGTAGCACGGCATCGTCATAAATGACGTCATATCTCGACAAAAAGAATGACGTAAGTCGTGTCAATTTAGCAAATCATAATCGAAGTTGTACTCAATACATCTATTTCAGTAAAGTTTATGATTAAAGGAGTGCCGCATAATGTACGAACTTCATTGTCAAGGAATTATTAATATGGTTTAATAGAACAAGTATCGAAATGCCCTCTAAGCTGCATTCCTCAAATTAGCTGGCTACAATTTTGATTATGATTTGCTACACAGATATGGCCTACGTCGTTCTTTGTCACGGCCCCGCACTCATTTCGGACGCTGAGAAATTAGGCTTTATTTTACATTTCGTTACAGGAACTTTTTTTTCCTTGGTTTGATAAAAACATTTCGTTCCTAGAATACTGTTTACTAATTTTTGCTCACCCTGTTTATACTACAGTAAACTTGCAACACTACAACGCACAGACGATTTAATCATATTGAACTTACTCTAATGGAGTCCAGGAACACCTCCAATAACAAATTCTAGCAAGTCTTTTCGAAGAGTACAATGTCTTTTTTTCTCTCAAAGGTAGAACAACATAGCAAATGAGCAATAGATGAATTAAGAGCACATATTTGGATGTTTCAGTATAAAAAACCAATACACCAAAACGGACTGCGTGATAATTTAAAAAAAAAAAAAAAAACTTGAGATCTTCGTGAAGAGAAACCTCTCCGACATGTCCAGATGCCAAGTGCCGTTTTCCTAAGTGTTGCCAAGTTTCGCCACGCATTTGGGAAAGCGCTCAATTCCACGTTTGTAGTGTTTTCGGTATTCTTGGTGCAATAATGTCTAAGGAATGGAAACCATTCGGTGTCAAATATACTTCTGTCTAAATTCTGATATAGTTTATTAGTGTATATGTATAAACTTCTATATACCTGCTTTTCTGTAGTGTTACTAATCCTGTGTAAATCTTCGATATCCTAAATATTATGTATGCTTAATTTTTTTTTCTTTGAATTGTGATGAGGCTGATGTCGCATACTCTATTTGCATCCCTAATGTGCTCCCCGATTCTTGTTTTTATGATACATTAGCAGGTTGCTCCATATACACCTAAACCCTCATCTTTAAGTGACAAAATAACACATGTATTTAGTTAAATATTTTCGATTTTTTTATTTAATGGTCTTGAAGCTGCTCTGAAACCATTATTACAGAATGCCTCTTTTATTTTATCTGTGAGCTCTAGAAACGACAGAAGCCCAATCAAGGTCATACTGTTTTAGTTAAGTGTCTCACTAGACTTTTTACCATTATGTGTTCAACATCACGCTGACTAGTGCAAACATTTAATGCTCTGAGGGAAAAGTTGAAAAAAATATGCAGTTTTGTAACCCAAGTATGTTTCAAATCTGCATAAATATTTTTCTCACGAGATGCGAACATTCCGTAGACTGTAATTTTCAAATCTATTGTCCCTTCTATGTATTTGAATTTTATTTATGGTCTTTAGGCATCTAAGGCTCAGGCCCGGATAGGGGAAGGGAAAGGATTCGGGAAGGTGTCGGCCAGGCCCTACGTTGAAGGTGTCATCCCGGCATTTGCCTGGTGACTGAGGAAATACCCTGGAAAAACCTCAGTCAAGATGGTCGACCACTGGGATCGAACCTAGGACCTCCCGAAAGCTACGGCAACGCTCTACCACTGAGCTGTGGCGGCTCGGTGTCCCTTCCATGTGTTTTCAACTCGAATAAGTTAAGTATAGCATTTTTCTCCAACTCTGGTTTTCAATATAGTATCCCTAGATCACAACGAATACATTCATCACTCTTTGCTACCTGCGTATCATGCAAGGAGATGGATATCCTTAGTCAACACCTTCAAGCCAGTGTCTCCAAGGTCGCGGGTTCGAATCTCACCTAAAACAAATGGATTCTAACAAGCACTGCACTCATATAATCGAGACAGACTGAAGTCAAAAAGCAGCTAAAATGATCCATATAAAATAAAATTAAGTTTTTGACATCTTCGACACATCATTACCTCCTTCAGTTAACAGGTACAAATTCCTCTTGTCCTTTTCAACTTTCACCTCCTTGTTCTTCAATCTCTGAATTTCTTCTCGGGTCAGAGTTTTGTGAACTTCCAATAGCCTTTCATTTAAAAACAGATTTTTAGGAGCTGATTTCAAACATGCCTCGGCACTCTCCGGACTCTGGAATTTAATCGAAATATATGTAAGACATATATTATTCTTCCTGCATGTATAATTATCAATAATTAATATATAAGTAACATTTCCGAACCGGTCAGGCATAGGGTTGTGTTTTCTCCAATAATCAAGATGTCTTACTTTCAAATCTACGGATCGATTTTTTTTTTTTTAAACCCCGGGAAGTCACACCGGGCAAATAATACTAATTAAAACTAGAGACAAAGACCTGAAGTTAGAGGCAAGCTGCAGTGCAAAACAACTCTACGCTTTTAAACAAATAAATAATATTAAACAAAGGTAAGACTAGGACTAGACTGAGCAGATGCCCACTGCTCAGAAACAGGTCACGGAGAACTGAAATGAAAGAGTTTGTACCAAAGTATAGCACATTATCGAGAGAGAGAGAGAGAGAGAAAAAAACAAGTTAGAGCGGTGATTCTATTAACAATCGCGAAGGCTCCGGTCCCTTGATAGCATTTTAGCCACGCAAACATTTTTAAAAAAATAGGCTGGCAACACTGACAATTGCATTGCTTAAATAGGGGAAAACTCTCAGTACGTTTCGATTGTGTTGAATAACGTTTATGCCAAGTTTGGCGCAGCTAGGTCTAACTGAATGGAAGCAATTTGAATAAATGATTTTAAAAAATGGATTGGCAACACTGAACCAAATCAAGACTGTCTACCTGAGACCTTTCGAACGACACCTCACGCATGTCTCTACACCTTATTGTTCATGAGATATTTTTGGCATGAGCTAGTAACACTGACTACAGGGCTCCACCCGAGCCGGAACATCCGCAGTATATTCCTATTATGTCAAACAATGTTTATGCCTAGTATGATTAAAATACTGTCTTAGTTCTTATTAAGGTTAACGGGCACAATGAATTTGAAGCAAATTTCGATTTAGGGTCAGTTCTACAATCGACCGCTAAACTTCTAGTCTGCGTTAAGTTGAGGTTAAGTCTGATTTTGGCCAATGAGAGTACGCAAAATGAGAGTTGGCACTGACTAGAAGTTTAGTGGTTGATTGTAGAACTGACCCTTAGAAACCTAAACAAAGGTAATTGTTCAGTATATATCAACTACTTAAAAAAAAATAATCAAATTTAACTGAGTTAAATATTTATAAAAAATCACATTCTTTAAAGATAGTTTTCTTTAATTCCACAGACGACAAGACCCTCTCATTCAGTGGGGTCTAATTACCTGAACGGGAAAGTTGTACCTAATACATATGTTTGAGCGATGAATATTTGAATGTATTTTATGGCATTTAGGCATCTAACACTCAGGTCGGGAAAGGGCAGGATAGCGTTACTCAAACCTATTTCATCCTCCGACTCCCTTTTAGCACGTCTTTCAGCCGGCACCCCATAAAAAACATGACAGTTGCTTTCTGTTTACATAAAACTTTAATAATTATGAAACAGCAAGCAACATTTATTAGTTTTAACCTACAAAACCCTACTGTCCATTTCATAAAGACTGGCCCCTGACTTTGCGGTTCTGTCAAGACGTAACTTCAAAACTTATATTGGATTGTCGTACCTCGTTGGAATTGCTAGAATGTTGTCTTTTTAATACTTGACAAATAAAATTTGACTTTGTAATATGTGGTGAGAAAAATACACAAATTGGTGAAAAAGTGCGAATTTTTTAGTATTTTTTTGGAAACTCCATGTTTATACAACTGTATCTCCGAAATGAGATCACATGGAAAAATTTCCTGTGGACGATTTGTAGATGCATCTATTGGCTGTAATATGTGAGAATCTTAATTCTCTTCACTTAATACTTTCCTTGTTATTAAATAAAAAGTGTAACGCTGCGATCTCCTTTCTCGTGATAGATAGAGAAACATACAAAACACAGTTCGAAAATTTGAAACTTAAGTGTTAAATTTATTTAAAGCTTTTACCGAAGATGGATCTGGCGTTTATATTATTGTGTTCAAAATAAATTGTGTTAGTCTAACATTGCTATGTACGGTAAGCGGAAAGCCATGTTGCAATCCCAATCCTCCCTTTAAATGCCCTCGCTTAAAGAAACAGTACAAAATAACTGGAAGTGCGGCAGCGCTGTGAAGTCCGTCTTGTGCCGTGTTGCCGCGATAAAGACTACGGGCGCGGAGCACAATTTGCAAGAAAGAAACAAAATATTATAATAGTAAGTTAAAGAGTAGACTTTTAGTTATGCAAGGTTATGAATCTCTTAATACATCTTAGAAATAGGAATAACCATTAGGCATGTCAATTTTGCAGTGTAAAATTCCGGGATATTTATTAAAAAGCTCAAAATAAACATTTTAAAACGTTTTCACACGAGAGTATCTTGGAAAACAGCTGGTATATCGACACAACAACAACTACTATTATTACTATAACTACTACAAGTACTACTACCAGGGATGTATTTAGGGGTAAGTCCTGGGGTCTTAACCCCCTCCATATTCAGAGTTTTAGGTAGAATTAGTATAACTGTAGGTGTAATTATATGTATTTAATATACATTTCATGCCCAGATACCACTTGGACCTCCTTTTGCCCTTGAACTAGCAAAACGAACTTCTGAATACATGCCTGACTATTACGTTACTAAGACCAACATTCGTTCAACTTTTATCAACATTCATACGTGGAATTTTAGTAGCGATTTCTGTTTTAGCACACATTTTGTACTAATTTATGTTACAGCACTCACTTTGTACCAAGGTTCGTAGTACAGGTGGTAACGTCGATGACTTCGGAATGGCAATGAGCACGTACGCGAGTTCGAACTTTGCACCACGTAACTACCTATGCCGATTGAGGTTTAAATTTCCTGTCACACCAGGTGAATGTCGGGAAGGTACGTCCAAACTAAGCCCCGACTGACTGCTCACATATTCTCCCCTCCCTTATCTCGACGTGAGCAAAAGTTGCCTAAAGACCACAAACAAATTGAAAAATTAAGCACTTTGTCCTTCAAAATAGTATTTCCGATTTTTATAAAGAAAATGTTTTCAACATAACAAACTTCTCCATCACGAGAAACTACATAATAGACTTACATATGTTTACAACAAGAATGGAGCGATCATTATTTAAGACCTTGCGAATGCTGTACAAAACGGCGTTGATCACGTTTTAGGCAAAATTTGACTTATGTGCAGGTAGAGGTATATCTGATATTAGGCGCTGTCTTCTCAAATCACAATCGAAACACACTTGTTCAAATCCCAGGCTGGATATCATGAATAAGTTACTCTCTGCCTCGCTAGAAGAATACCGAGATGGCACCAACAATATAGTCAGATCCGCAGTTTGTTTTTCACGTCTCTATTATAAGAGGTTAAATACATATCGGACAGAAGCCTTAAGATTATTATGCATCCTATGAATGTAGAATTTAACAGAGTGACACATCTACTTACCTCAATCACTTTCATCACTTGTTGACTCATCGCTGCTGTAGTTGCTGCTGCTACTGCTATCTTCTTGCAGATTTATCAACAATGGCTCCGTCTATACTTCAAGATAATGAGCTCTATCAGTATACACCTTTTCCAGCTTACGCACATGTTCCACTGCATTCTTCCACACAGTAGAGGGCACACTTTGTAGAGCTGCGGTACACAATCGCAACACGTCAGCTACTTTAAAAGTTTTGTTTTTGTCCGCTACTTTATTTTTCACGTTTGCCCAAATAAGTTCAATTGCGTTAAATTCGCAATATGCAACGGGCAACCACAAGAGCTTGATTTCCTTGCCAGGTAAAGTACGTAATATACTGTCGAGAAGTAATTCCCTTGGTTTAAAATACGGCCTGGCATGTTCAATTAATCCTGCCTTTGTAAGATCATTATATGACGACGCATTTGGCGGAACAAGAATATTATTACTTTGAAGCCACTGAATGATGCTCGCCTTTTTCCAGCTCATGGATGGGTTTCTTGTCTCTGGATTTATCATTGTATGATATGGAGCTTGGTCAATGACAATGGCTGATTTTGTAGGAAGACTCTCAATAACTTTTCTGAACCATTCCTCATAATGTTTCGCGTTCATTTCCGAATGATAATCGGACCCCCCTTTCTGGCCAATAAAACATAACTCTACGCCTTCCAGAAACCCATTTTCGTTCCCAATGTGGCACATAATTACTCTTTTTCCCGCTCCGGATGGTGTTCGAATTCCACCTTTCCACCCATTAACTTGTTGTACAGTCCCCCTATGATAATCGAACGAATCACTGGACATATCCGGCATCATTTGCTCTTGCCACCCATACTTTTTCGAATGGTTTGCCCCACACCATGACTCGTCTGTGTAATATATTGTCCACCCATTACTACGCAAAGACTTGATTTCCCGTAAGAAAGAATCTCTTTGTCCTGCTATCCTACAGCTCTCCATTAGAACTGGTTTCTTGTTAAATTTCCTGTATTTAAACCCGATTTTCCTAATATGCCGCCAAAGAGTTGTCTCACTCATATCTGGAAAATCCCTCACATCGACTTTTAATTTTTCCAAAAGACTCTTTATAGTAGGGAATTCCGAATCCGCGTAAAAATCGTGCACTTTTCGCCTAATCACTCCTTGCAAAAACTCATCCAATACATATTTTTCCGGCCTGCCAGAACTTTTCCTTGGGGAAGAAATTTCTCCACTTTCACGGTGTTCTTTTGTAACTCGTTTCACTGTTCGCTCACTAACACCAAGACACTCGGCCGTACGCTTTACTGGTTGATATATGCAATTACTTACACCCTGCTCTTTCTCTGCATCAAAATAAGCTCGAGCTTTGATAACCATAGACTTCTCAAAACTTCGCAGGTGATGCATGTTGAAAACGAAGATACGTAACTAAAACAAACTAATCACTAACTATGTAGTAGTTAAATGAGCACTCAAATAAAAACACTTTTTCAAAAAGCTCCTCTCTCGCACAGCATAGTAGCTATAGCGAATAGGGCTAAAAACGCGGGCAGTGAGGGCGAAAAACGCGGGCGGTGATGTGGCAACGTTGTCACCCCCTATGAGCTGCGATAGAGAAGAGTGAACAACAGCTAACTTTACAATGTCAATTCAGTTATTGTTTAGCTGTAAAAACAAATAAAAACAAACTGGTTGTAGAAAGTACTTCAGGATCTTTCTATTAGTTTTTTTAGATTGATAATACACCGCGGCACTTAGATAACATCATATCAGTTTTTACTTAATTACAAGAAAAGTATTAAGTGAAGAGAATTAAGATTCTCACATATTACAGCCAATAGATGCATCTACAAATCGTCCACAGGAAATTTTTCCACGTGATCTCATTTCGGAGATACAGTTGTGTAAACATGGAGTTTCCAAAAAAATACTAAAAAATTCGCACTTTTTCACTAATTTGTGTATTTTTCTCACCACATATTACAAAGTCAAATTTTATTTGTCAAGTATTAAAAAGGCAACATTCTAACAATTCCAACGAGGTACGACAATCCAATATAAGTTTTGAAGTTACGTCATAATAGAACCGCGAAGTCAGGGGCCAGTCTTTATGAAATGGACAGTAGTTAAAATTATTTTTTTAATCTCCCACGTTGAAAAACCCTGGGGCAAGGAACAAGATGCGGGAAGGAGTCGTCCACGGTCTAACCTGAAGGTACGATTCCGACATTTATCTGGTGTGGCTGAGGAAGGGGGACTGGAAAAAATCAGTGAGGATGGTCGGCTGCTGGGATTGAACCTAGGACCTCCCGAATGCTTTACCACTGATGAACGGCCGCTCTGTTTGAGTGATATTTATGTTTTAAGAATGCAGTTTCGAGGAGATTTCTATGCTCATCTATCGCGCAGCGTTTATTCCTTGTCTATGAAATTCTGACATCGGTAAACCCATCTACATGGTACCAAGATACAACCTTGTAATTTTGTTGTCGACACGTCTTACGTCATTATTCGCGGAGTCATTTGTGACGAAGTTTCACAACCTTTAGATGCTCATCACTACAAAAACTACGCATGGTTCGACATTTCATCAAAGGCATTTTGTCTTGGTTTGATCTGAAAAGTTCACATATGAATTTATGACCACCAGTTTTTAAAAACACCCTGAATGATAATTATGTACGCAGCAAAACAAAGAATCAGCGATGTGCCGTCATCATCTTGATTATATTTTTGTTTATCTTACATCATTTCTTTATGAGATGGTAGCCTCAGATTGTTACCTCGGAAATTTCTTCCAAAGAACCTTCTTTTAGCTTGGTGTATGTATTATTTAATAGAACCTCGTTCATTATCTTCATAATTAAATATTTCTATATTCCTATTTCTTCCACGTTCGTGAGAGCTCCGTCACTCGAACCACTACGCAGTGAGGCATCGCAGTAGAATGGGAGTTAGTTAAAAAGACAAAGAACAAAGCTCAACTAAATACGTAGGAGAAAGTTTGCCAAAACGGGAAGGTCGGATAGAACGAGGAGGTGTCCCCCAGCTCAGACTGAAGGTGCCGTCAACCAAGTGGGAGGTGAATTACTTACCGGATGCACCACAGAGGTCAGTTCAAGTGGTGATTTAATGAAAGCGTGCCTCCGAGTGGAGTTTGTTTAAAAAGTTTAGGAATTTTCTACACTTAGAATTATTTAACATCAAATTTGTTGTTCCTTTGTGGATTTCTCAAGCCTGTAGTGCAGAATATAAGTACCTCAGTTTATTCAACAGTTATTTAGGTTTAATATACTGGTAGTTTATTTGATCTTAGGATTCTCAGCAAAGCCATCTAGAAATCGTAAAACTTGAGTCAGCTGAACAAAATGGGACTTGCTATTCAAAGTAGGCATTTTCTGAAATAATTTAAAGGTGTTTTATATAACGAAAGAAAGAGGCATTGTTTAGGAAATGTTAAAACCTACTTTTAACTTTTTGTATAACTTATCAAATATTTTTCATCTCTCTCTCACAGTAATTTATTTAATGAAACCTTATCTTCCTATAAAACTACAGTTTCTGCACTCATAAACAGAAATTATAGGATTATGTTAATGATTTTCGATGTATGATGAAATTTAATACTCATTTAATTAACTAACCCATTTTATCTTACCGGTTGGGTAAAATGGGAAAAACTTTCATTTTTTTAATGCAAGTTCCAGTAGAATCAAAAACAGCCCTGAAATATTTACCTATATCCCTATTTAGTAGAAAGATGAAAGTTTAATTTCAGCCGAAAAGCATTCTGGTTAGTTGCTTACTATACGCACTACAGTCAATTAAATCTATACCTGCCCGTTTTGTCCAAGTTTCCCCTATACTAATAGATAGCAACCCTAAGCCAAGAGCGTTCTTTTTGTTTCGGTCTGTGTTCATCTTTCAATTTATGACAATCACTTTTGAAACACACAGCAACTAAGTCGTAAGAAATTCACGAGCGCTTGACTCCCTCTAGTTAGTAGTAATAAACAATACAGAAAATTGTACATACCGTGAATTTTACAAATGCAGTGCCCTTAGAATGTTCCGTTAAAGAATCAACGCAGATCAAGGCATAAGTCACTTTTCCAAATTGCTCCATAAACGATTTGAGTTCCTCAGAAGTGACATGAAACGACAAGTTTTTTACAAACACAGTACGCTCATTATCTTCTTTGCTGTCAGGTTTGAAAGTTTTTCTTCTTTCCGTTACGCCTGTAGTTCTGGAAGAAATAACAGAGAAAAAATAAAACAATGTCAATGCTTTACAACCACTACTTATTCAACTAATCTAGCTGTGGTGAAAAATATCTTATGACACAAGTATTAGTTCTATAACAAAGGAAATTTATTATTTGTGTACACAAGCACGTCCTCAGTCGAGTCATTAATGCTCTTATATTTGGTACACACTAATAAGCATTAATGGATGAAGATGCTAGTCCTATGAGCAACGTTACAAAGAATATGAATTTTATACTAAGGTACGTTCTGATCTGTCGTATCCATTTACATAAGACTTAAATACCGCGAAGGGTCTACATCGTCGCAGATTTCACAATACTGCCAAAGTCGCAAAATGTAAATTTTATAGGGAAAAAAAAACTGCATTTTTTGTAAGTCCGGCATACGCTGTATTACTGTTATTGATATTACACCACCATCTGTTGAAGAAACGAAGGACTATTTCGGAAGTAGCTGCCTTGACAGAACGCGAAGTCATTTCCAGCGAAAGTGACTGTTCAGGCAATATTGTAAAGTCGGCGACGATACATGCAATGTAATTACTTACATGGAAAACTATTATTTTCTGCTATTTTTGTTTTTTTGTTCTGCTAAAACTCTGTTATTTTTGCAAAAAATTCTACCTCAACGTTTCAGCTTTAGTCCTAAGCCGATCAACTGAAGCTACAACATAAAAGAAGACGAGAAAGTTGGAGGAAAAGATCCTAACCTGCCTAATGAGTGTCCATGTCATAAAAACAAAACCATAGCTCACTTGGTACAGCGTTGGCTTAGCTGGCAAGAATCCTAGTGGCCGCCCATCCTGACTTTTCCAGGGTTTTTTCTCAGTCACACTAGGCAAATGCTGGGATAGTACCAATTAATTAGACCCTGGCCAACTACCTTCCAACATCCTCTCTCCCCAGCCTATCCCGGCCTGAGATGCCTAAAGGTCATAAATAAATTTTTAAAAAAATCTTAAAGCAAAGTCCAATCATTGTGTAACAATTTCTTGCAAAAATAACAGTTCTTGTTTACATAATTATATTACATCCACATATATTTGAAGTCTTTTTCTCTTTATAACTTACAGGCTACGCAAGTAATAAACTTCAGGAAGCTACAAAATATAATAAGCTTCAAAGAGGCCAGAACGACAAATATAGGTAATAGAAAATATAAATTTTGCTCATATAAGTTGTATACTCAGTCAGAAAATGGTCGATGATAAATTATATTTTTGAGTCCAAAATTGGCACAATCTGGTAACAGCAACATTATATACGTTATAAGCAAAGCACAGGGAACGTTAATTTTAAATCTATATCGAATATTAGTTCGTAATGCCATGTGGTGCAATTGTCAGACTTAGAAAATGCACCGATTAGCCACTTTCAATGAATCTGAGTTTACATCCTTGAAACAAGTGAAGCAAAGCCCAGTCTGTTGACTATGCATATATGCTACCGCTATCCTTCAACACGGAGCATCCGATTTGGATATCAATGATCTGTTGGAAAATGGTGGCGTGACCTTTCCAATATCACCTCAAACACCTTTATAGCCGTAGTAGTTTCCAAGTTGGAAGTTATCGAGGGACGGACTTCCCTTATACAACCAATTCCTAACCAACCATACTTTCGCCCCCTACAGTAGGATAAGTTGTCTCCCAACGGCAGATACCACAAGAAAGTCTGCAACGGGAGCTTTTATTAAAAGAAGAAGAAAAAACAGTAGAATTTACTCAAGCTTGCAACTTACTTCTTATTTTTAGATAGTTTATTATCCTCCTCCACCTCCTCGTCACCGTCGTCACTCCCTTCCTCGGTTTCTTCGCTTTCTTCATCATCGTTATCATCACTATCTTCCTCATCACTTTCGTCTTCACCATCTGTTTCCAACTTACGTTTTCTCGAACTTTTTCTATCACGTGAACTATCATCTCGCACATCCTCTTTACTACTGGCATCCTCCTCCTTCTCTGTCTTAACCTTAACTTCTTCTTCTTCCTGTTTAATTGGTGTTGCACTTCCTCTCTGCTTTTCAACTGGATGAACGTTTTGGTACTTCTGTTTTGGTAGAGCCCAGTCAACTATAATTATCCTCCCTGGAACAAACAAACACAAAAACAATCCATTTAGGAATGAATACATCTTTGAATACAAGTCGCATAGCCTCACTTCAATTCAAAACAATTAAATGTAATTTTGAAAACAGTACAGTGAAGCAATAAGCAAAGGGGGGGAGGGGGGATCTCACTCAAACTCCCGTTGCCTATTACAACTTGAGAGCTGCAATTTAGGCGAACGTCTTTCTCGCTTTTAGTGTGAGCGGACCAGGGTTCACGGATTTTAGGTGCTGAATTCTAAATTTTATTTATGGCCTTTAGGCATCTAAGACTCAGACCAGGATTGGAGTTTCGAAGGCGGGGGAAGCTAGTAGTTTGTAAGTACCATCTCGGTATTTGCCTGGTGCAACTGAGACAGGATGGGCGGCCGCTGAGATCGTTCCCAGCGGGTCCTTCCAATAACTCAGCCAACGTTCTACAAGCTCAGCTATAAGGCCACTCGGTGATTTCACGCACTGACTCCGCATCATGACAATAATTCAATGTGTCACTGCAAAAAGTGACTTAAACCAGTGGAAACAAACTTTGGGAAAATTACAAAAACACTGTTTAACAACAACAACCAACGAGATGAAACAACTAAAAACTTACTGGAACTTCTTGTGATTACAATACTATAAACAGAGTCAAAAGAGAGATTGTTTTCCTAACAGAATTGACTGTTTTCGATCACGAAGACGACTACAATAAATGTTTACGGTACGGATTAAAATAATTTAGTTCAAAGAAAGTCAAAATTTAATGTTCCGGAGAACACGTACAATCGCAGACCTCCTTAAACAAAGAGGTAGCGAGCGAATCCCGGTCACAAAAGGCAGCAACTACGGATCACTGCTCTGACCACGTAGCACCCAACTGAATGAAAATCGTCTGGTAAGTAAAGGTCCGATTTGGCTCTACAACTAGTTACTGTAGTTCGAGGATTCGACAGCACAAAAATGTCTTTCCATTCAAGGGTTTGTCGGTGATCTAATGGTTTTTGGTTAACCAAGTGAACGTTTCGCAGCATTGAATTGCTGCTGCCTTAAGGTCAGTGAAAGCCACGCGCAATTACCACCTAAAGCTAGGTTTCACATCTCAAATCGCATACGCTCAAATAATGCATATTTCAGAGATCTTAAAGTTTGCCAAAACATTCAATAAAACATGGCACCAACACTACAGTTATAAACTTTAAAAGACGAATTTTAAACTTACCTAAATGTCTTCCACCGTAATTATTTTAGCCTTCTAGACTAATGCAAAGCTTTTCTATATCAATCTGTTACGATCGTCAGACATTTTAACACAGGTTATTTGAATATATACTAATAAATGGTAGTAGTTGTAAATTATGCTGTTTGCGTGTGTATATATAATGAAATATATAATACAGGGTGTCCCGCTTAGAACTATAATAAAAGAAAAATTTGTAACAATGAAACAAATTATAAGAATGATGGAACGTTTGTACCATTGGGGAGAGTAACTCAGAAAGTTTTGTTAACAATGCATCAAGTGCCAGTTGCGCTTGCGCAGTAGCCACAAAGCCGTTAAACTCTTATCGCTTGTCTGCCATTAGCCAGTCATCATGTGGACGCCGCAACGGAAGATGTTTTGCGTGTTATCACTGGCGGAATTGAAGTCTGTAAAACTTGTTCAGAGACGTTTTCGTGTGCATTATGGTGTCGGTGCAAAAGAAGTTCAAATTTTATATCATGGCCTCCACGATCACCAGATCTTACTGTGAGTGACTTTCTTACGGGAATTTGTTAAGGACCAGGTTTATTCTACTCCGGTTCAAGGTTTGGATGACTTGCATGAAAGAATTGTGATTGCAACAAGCAACGTCACTCCACGGATTTTTGAGAACTTTTGGATTGAGGTGGAACACCGTTTTGACATTTGCCGCGCAACTAACGGTGCACACGTTGAAGTTCGTTAATTTCCTGTTATTCTATGTGTGTGTGACAAGTTTGGACAATATATCTTGATAAGTAAAAAAGTTAGGACACTTTCATTTGTTACAGTCCTAAGCGGGACACACTGTACATGTGCATGTGTAAATATGTTTAGATATCAAAATTCGATGTTCCACATAACTGTCCTAAGCTCCTCACAAGAAAATTTCACTTTTCCGGACAATATTCAAAACAATGTTCTTTGTTCTGCTGTCGGTACACTACTGCTACCAAACGGCTGAAACTCAGAGAATGGTTGTTCATTGACATCTGTTCCACCCATAGAAAATTCTGTGCTCACGATCAAAACACGGTGATGAGGGGAAAACGAAACGTAGTTCTGGTTTGTATTTCGTATTCATCTAGAATAAATTTGTTCTGACTACTCTTGTTTAACTCACCTTTAAACTTCTTTCCACTGCAATTCCTCAACGCTTCTGTAGCTTCATCCTTCTTTTGAAACTGCACAAAGGCACATCCAACAAGCAAGCCATTTGGTTTCCTCAGCAGTTTCACCTCCACAACATCTCCATATTTCGAAAAATGAGTCTGTAACTCTTCCTCTGTGGTCTGAAATTTCAAATAGAAACGTTTCTAATAAACCTTAAATGTAATACTAATAATTACATAAATGATTTCATAAATTACCTGACAAGAGAGAGAAGAAAATGGTGTAGAAGTCCCAGGGGTAATGAAAGAAGTGGATAAAGTACTTACAGGGATGAAGCCGTGGAAACTGGCAACAGAAGGTGCTTAAATAAAAATGTGAAAAGATAAAATAATTTGTCAAATTATTCTTAATGTATTTTCGGAAGACAGAATTACTCTCAAGTTGGAGCAACGCTGTTACATTACAAAAGGGACAAAGAATGTGTCAATTACAAACCCATTAATTTGTCAGTCCTGTAGAAAGTGTTTACCACACTTATTCTGACTCATATTGAAAGAGACGTAGATTTGAATCAGGAAACGGAACACGCCGGATTCCACAGAGAATTTAGTACATTTGACTATATACAAGTTTTCAATGGGGTTATGGAAATGAGTACTGAATAAGAAATTTCACTGTGTCTAGAAGTCACAGATTTTGAAAAAGCCTTCGATTCGGTATCTTTGGAGCAGATGAACATCAAAGGCACCGAAGGGGGCATATGTTAAATTATATATATATAAAAAGAAACATGTACCCGAATGGCAATCTGTCATTCCACTAGAATAAGAGAGTGACAAATTCAAAGTTGGATAAAAGTACGGAAGGGAGACTCAGTCTCTCCAAAACTATATTGTCTAGCTCTGGAGGAAGGGTTCAAAACTTTTAGCTGGGATGAAGCTGGAATAAAAATTTATGGCGAATGATGCCATAGTCCTCTCTGCTTGAAATACAGAAGAACTACAAACCAGACTGGAAGAACTGAGTAATGAAGAGTTTTAAAATAGGATTTAAAACGAACTTACGTAAAACAGAAAGCAATGTACAACCAACACGATAGAAAAACGGAAATGAAGATATACGGAGGAAAAATGTCGTAGTTGACGAGCATGTTTACCTAGAACAATTGAAAACATCGAATGCTAAAACGACTGAGGAAATAATAAGGTGTAAAATGGCATGAAGCTCGTCTGGAAGAAAAAAGTTAATTTCTATTTTAAAAAAGAGCAAGTACCAATGTATTACAAGCGGAAAGTGTATAATCAGTGTGCCTTATCTGTGAAATTGCATGACTGCGAAACATGGATACTAAATATGTAAACGACTCAAAAGAGCAACACAGAGATGTATGTTAGGAATAATTACGAGGGAATGGAAGACAAATGAATAGATTCGATCTCAAACAAAAGACAGATGTGCTCAAGACTGCGAAGATGAAGTGAATATGAGACGGTCACATCTAGCTAGAATAATATATGAAAGACGGGTGACAAATATTCTACATTCGATTTCTAGAGGAAATAAACGACCTAGAAGACTACCAAATACAGGATGAAAAGATAAAATCACGCGTTTCTCAGGAACTACATGGATAAGGAGAGCAGTTGATTAAATTCTGGAGAAAAATGGGAGAGGCCCTCATCCAACAGTTGATAAAAAAATCTCTGAAGAAGAACTTCCCCATAGGTATTGATTTTTAAATATACGAGAGTTGTTAAAAGTAGTTTATCCAATGACAATGATCACCAATCCAGGCATGAATCAAAGATACCTAAAAGATACAAATTTCTATTAATTTCAATACGTGCAATAATAATAATAATAATGAATTAGGAAGCTACCATAACTGGTGAATTACACAGCACTTTGTTTTCCCGATAAGTTCAATTTCTTACCCACTAACAAGGAAACGTTCTGAAGTGCTACTCCCGTGTCAAGATGCAGAGTAAGTTAATTTTACAAGTCTGGTGAACTCCGCTCACCATGCAAAAAATTAGAGAGCAACGCTCTCGCACACTCGAGATATGCTCATTTAAATTTGGACAAAAATTCTACAGATAAGTCGTCGGCCATTGAACAGAAGCTAGTACAGACCAACAAGGTGAAGTACGTAAATTAATGTTAAAACTAATATTAATGATGATAATACGTATGTGACCCCGGGATGGCCGAGAGGTTAACACGCTTGCTTTCTGTGCGCGTTTCAAGGGTTCAATTCCCGTTGGGATCTACTGAACAGAGTGGTTCGGTGCCCACTTTACCAAACAATGGTACGTCCTGTAATTAAAAACTAACCGGTTCGTTTAGGACGTTAATAACAATTAATCAATAATAGGTATGTATTTAAACAATAATAATAAAAATTCAGAAAATTTTATGGCGTATACCTTGAAGGGTATGTTTCGAACAATTAATCTTCCAGCTTTAGAAATTTGTTTTATGTTCAAGCCTTTTTCTTTCATCTTCTTTCGGTTAAATTTTTTCCTCTTCGTCTGTGTCTCCTCTTCGCTTTCTTCCTTGATTTCCTGTCCTTCCGTTAATTCACTAGACACCACGGATCCATCGGTGTCACCTGAAGAACTAAACTTCATTCTTGACGCTTCTAAAACACAATAAAAATAAGATTCATAAGGATTAAAGTTTAGCATACAAAACAGAGCGCTTAATCTTCTACACAAAGATAAAAAATGATAACCACTGGCGTTACAGACCGAAAGGTCCTGAGCCTGTCCCAACGCCATCTCTCCGCGGCTGGTGGAACTGCGTCCACCTGAGTGACGGCCGTGGGGTCAGCGCTGTGCAGCCCCTTAACCACCAACAGGTGTAGCAGGACTTTCTAGTTCAAGTGGTCGTCACAGCTTTATTCACGTGACTGTCTAGTTTCGGTGGACGCCAAAATGTGGGGTGCTCCATCCCGGAATTGAACCCGGGACAACGCGGACTTGAGTCCAGCGCTCTAACCACTAGACTATGGAGCCCATCTACACATAATATAAAAAAAAATATTGACGGCATTATTTGTCGCGGAAAAATCCAGAGAAATACTTACGAAGATGCACTCCATTTATGGATATTGTAACAATGCGGCCTTCAACTTTTTGACAAGGCTGCTTATACATTAATCACACAGAAAGAATCTAAAACGTAACAGTTTCGGAAGTATACCACCTCCTTCTTTAGACTGCATTATACAACATAGAAAATGATGTAAGCAAACTAGAAAGGAGATCGCCCTAATACTTTCAACCAATCAGGGGCCAGACTAATTAAAATTTAAAAGTTCACTTTTCTTCCCCTAGTGTTACACCTAACTATATACACACAAAGGAATTTCCGTCAATTATCTGATAAAAAAGTTGTTTTTGATCTCTTGGTCCATCAACTTTCACAGGTGCGCTCGCCCGAGGAAAAAAAAATTAACTTTTAATAAGTCCTGACCCCTCATAAGGTCATCTCCTTGCATCATTTTCTATGTTTAGTTGGGTAGTGCAGTTTGAAGTAGGTTATGCTTCCGAAACTGTTATGTTTTAGTTTCTTTTTTGTGTTAAAGTATAATCAGCCTTCTCAAAATGCTGTAATTTTCTTTATTCACTTCATTTACTACGAACTTACCCTTGCCCACTATGCATAATGGGTTAATTTCTCTTTTCTGTAACACACGCTTAACCTTACTTAGATACACCCTCGGATCGTCCAATCAGTGAGCATTTACTAGTAAAGCACCCTTGTACAATGAGTGAAAAAGGTGTTACTGATTCTCTAGAATATCGTTTTGTAGACCATTTTTGGGGAGAGTTACGTAAACCGTATTTCTTGAAATCAATAATGCATGAAATGGTTCACTTCTCCTTTCGCATTTTGCTATGTACATAGTATGTTCTATACAAATAAATGGAAATCAAAGTAAATTAAAATAATTTATAGTTGAATCGTTTTATAGTTTAAAAGTGTTATCAATTGCTTTTAAAGGAGATATTCACGATTCGGTTCGCTTTACAATTTGTTATTATTGTTGAGGTAGTTGAAATAGTTCGGGGGTTGATCAATAGATGTCACCGCTACAATTCACTTTTAGCAAATGGCGGGTGGTTCAAAAAAAACATATGAGTTTGTTATCTGACATATTAGTTACGAGAACATAAATAGGATTGATTTCGCTGTGAATTATTATTGTTTTGTATAAAGATATATTAAATTAGTTGAAAGAGAATAATGTTAAACCAATATGCGTTATTGGCTACAAGTGTGTAAAAGGTCATGCTAGGTTTTTCCATGCAGAGGAAAATATGTTTTAATAAACCTCTTGATTATTTACCTGAATTTTATTTAGCGTTCTATATCATTTAAGGAGACGCTATCATAAGAACCGGGGTCAGCTGAAAATCACCTTAGTTCTTCATAATAGTTTGGCTCTACGGGAATAGGTGGTATGCTAAGTCGTCCCACTGTGTGTAGCAGCTTCGGACACGAACGCTTCCCGTGTCCTTTATTGAATACCTCATTTATCCAGCCAAGAATCTAAATTACCCTGAGAATAAGGTTAGTCGGAGCAAGAAAGTGTTGAAGATAAGTCAAGAGCAACGTTATTTCAAGGAGAGGGCCGTGTCGGGAGCGAGACGAGCTTCAGTAATAACAAGAATCTTCAGATATTTATCATATCAACCATACACGATAATAAAAGGGCCTTTTACTACAATTCCTCCTATAGATACAACTCGCATAAAAAATACTTTTTCCTTTTTCTATACCGAATGATGCGTTGTTACACCGTTGAGGGCATCTCCTTAAATATTACCGAAAAGACCAATGTCAACGAAAGAGCCTAAGCTAACCATACTAAACTAATAAGACAAGATATGGCATTCCGTATAGCTTGCACCAAGCATTAATTAGAAAAATCAAAATCGATTCGACATGATTCAGACTCGGTCCTTAGTTTATAAAAGATTTATACATCACTGATAGAAGGTTATATATAAAGTTACGCTAATTCACATTACGAATACAGTATAATAATACTGTTGGCCACGGTTCTAAGTTCCTGGTCCACATGTCCTTATAAACTGGGGAAATAATAAATCATCCCTATTTACTTTTGATTTCTGACTGAAAGTTTAGTTATTTTAGGGTGACTAAGGTGAATATATTGTAAATAAAACAGAACAGGCATTTTTCCTAACGTTGATATCGTCAATTCACCCACGCGGTTCAGTGTTCTAGAACATTATCAGCTTACTGTTTATGTAAAGAAAGCTCCACTTGAAAAAAAAAAGTGCACAGCATACTACAGAGAAGCTAAATATAAAACTGAATCAAGCGACGGCTTCACTTCCGCATATGGCCGCCGGAAAAGCAAAATTTACCTGAGAAAACACCTAATATTGTAAATGATGGTAAACGATAACATTTTGAAAAATCCTTACCTATATTTTTGCTTAGAAAGGAAAAATAAGCACCAAAAATGTCCAGCAAAGCGGGAACTGTTCGCAGGGCGGATGGAACAAATGTAAAGCGAAACGCACCTTATCAGGGATGTAGTTCCAGTAATAACACTGACTTCTCTGTAAAAGCGATATTGAACTGATCGAAGCAATAAACTATATAATGAATATACTAGTGTGAATCGAACCTAACTTTTTCTAACCTGCCTTCTCTCGGTGTCGCTTTCTCGGCATACTGTCTGTGTTTTCGCTTGTTCATTCCGGTGTTGCAATTCTAAAAAAAAAAAAAATCCCGAACCAAATTGTCGAGCACTGCTTTTGTGAGCTTTACTGAACGGTCACTCTAGAATCTAGAAGAGGTCAATGGTATTACCATTCTGAACAAATGAAGCGTGCAACGCTTCGTGGCCGCGCAGTTATTCACAAGAGTATTGATGACCTTTAAAGTTAGAGGTTGTTACTTTTGACATTTATTATCGTTAAGATGTTAAGAGATAGAGTAAGTTCATTAGCAGAGCCAGTTAATATTGATGGAAATGGCATTCCATTTTTATAGTTTTTTACTGCTGATATTGAGCTTTATTGAATTTATTGCTGCCGGCCATGTGTGTAAGTAATGCCGAACGTATCTAGATGAATGAAGAAGTGTGAGTATAAGGACTACATTATATGCTGATTTAATCAAGTGCGTAGTTGCCACCAGAATTTTTCACCCACAGCATCCATGTTTATGTGTTGATCAAGTCGAGTGTGTATCTATCGAGATAATCCACACATGGGTTTTCGTAACATTTCTTAGATTGCTACCCGTCGTTACATGCTTATGGAAATGTCTGTGATAAATATTGACAAGGTAATGAGTGGAATAGTGTGTACATACCGCTCAGTACATGGAGGAAGATGTGGGCCATAAAGGTTGTCCCAAATAGGACATCACAATTGGAAATTTGGCATTTTGTTGTTTTATGAAGCGTATATTGTACTCTCCAAAACATGAAAGCCTTAGATCACCATATGTTTTCTTCAAAACCGCAGACAAGTGGAAGAAATCGCTGTGGTTTTGACCCAAAAGGTGCCACTTCTTTCTTTACTATTCTTCCCTTCCTTTTCCTCTTTGAAAAAAGATGACCCACCTTTTGCTTCTGCTTCGAGAAAGTGGCAACGCCAGAGAAAATTTCTTGTCGGAATCTTTTCTGGTGGTCGTGGCTATGTTTGGTTACCCGCAACTGATAGGAAGTCCGGGTCCCCCACGGAGGCTTTCATATGATTCAGAGTATACGTCGGGCGTTCCATTTGGAACCATAATGGAGCAGTCACAGCTTGTGTCTGTTAAAGGAGATTTGCACCGGGTATAATGAAATATCAAACCTGGCTTTTTCTTACCCGTCGTCATTCGCTATCACACATTCGACATACTGTCCGTGATTTTTGTAGTAAAACATCAATGGTGATAAGGAAATATAAAAGTCACTATGACGTAACATTACTATGATTACGATTCATGAACCTGTGACTTATTTCATTCTGGAAAATCTCGCCCAACGTAAGTAATACCTATGAGGCGGATCAGTTATCAGCACCTTTCACGTGTTGATTGACTGCGTATTCAAAGAAACATTGACGCATGGCTTTCTGTAACACTTTTTAGATTGCTGACTGTCGTTAGGTGTTTATAGAAGTGTGTCTAAATTATTTACGAGGAAACTCGTGGTACAGAGTGTACATATGGTTCAATTGTTGGCGGAAGCTAGGGTCCGGAAAGTAAAGTTTATCCACTTTCTTAGGCTTTAAATAAAAACAAGTGAAACTTTTAGAAAGAGGCGAATAAAAAAACAGAATAAATATAAATAAGGGTTAAAACTATAGTAGTGACGCACAAATTTTTAGCAATTTACAGGAGGAATTGTGGTAATTGCGTGATGTTTGATAGTATTAGGGAGGTAAATATTGATGTTGAAGTGAGTAATGATATAGTTTTAGTGTGTTTTGAAGATGTTTTATTGACGCACTGCATGTTGTGGCGGAATGAACTATTTTGCGTAGAGTTACAGTTGTTGTCATGTGGAAGGCGGTAAGGTAGTGTTGAAATTGCGTCTCTTTGTGATGATTATGACATTTCTTGTGTTATTGTTATTGAATCGTATGGAAATGACGAGGGAAAGTGCATTTTGAAGGTTATTTAGCAGAAAGAAAAGGGCCCCGAAACAATTGTACACGACTTTCTAATGGAAATTGGGTGAGTTAACACGCCTGTGTGCTGAAGGTAAGTGTGAATATGTGCCAAGATATATTTTGTAAAGATACATGACCGCACCTAACCTCCACGTTCATATGTTCAGTAATTTCAGATAATTTATGAAAAAGGAAAATAAGGAATTATTAATAATAAATGCAAACATATTAAAAAATACATTTTGTAATGATACATGACCGCACCTAACCTCCACGTTCATATGGTCACTTATGGTCACTAATTTAAGATAATCTACAAAAAGTGCAAGAAAACAATTACGTAAACCGCTCGCCTCCACATGAACAAGTAATGTGTGTGTTTTAAGTGATTTTGGTTTGGTTTAAGTGATTTTAAAATTGGTGCGTCACTACTATAGTAAAGCCATAAATAAAATCACTTAGCAACTTACCTGTCTTCTTCAACCCTTTCCGCTTCATATTTCACTAATGTTGAAGTGTTCAAACTTCAATGTGTTCTCACCATATATCCACACTTCTTTCTTTTATCGGTCCACTGGCAAATTATTCAGATATCAGCTACAGTTTCCCTTATAACTTCTATTTTTTAAACAAAAGAAAATATAAATGTAATCCCTTGCACAAATTTCCATTTAAACACATGCAGTTAAACCGCAACAACAGAAATATAGGGAAGCAAGTCTCAAACACGAGACGAGAATACGAGTACGGTCGGTCTGTGTTTTTCATTTGTCGTTTCGAAAATTCACAAAACGAAGTAATGCCTGTGGTAATGCCTGAATTATATCCATAAGAACCATATCACAAAACTTACATAAATGGCGCTTTGTAGACTTACATAATGGCGGTTGATTTAAATCAATGAAATATTCTTTATTGTCTTTATTCGAATATACATATACCGGAAATAACATTAACCCCTTCAGTGGATTTGTACAGTATACTGTAGATCGAACTTAGATATGCTTTAGGGACATTTATTGATTTAGTTGAGATAAATAATTATTCGTCTTAACATTTATTTTGGACCCTTAAGATACTTTATAATGAATATATATCTGGTGTAGTAAAAAGTAATCCATTATTTTTGCATGACATTGAAGGCTTGATTTACCATAGTTAGAATGATCCGATTTAGGTCACATATGCGCCGTTTTGTTCGATAACGTGTTGCCATTTGGAAG
>JAGDQP010019391.1:12220-34942 GCA_022664845.1 Lepisma saccharinum
CCGAACCCATTGTTGTATAGAATACACAGCCTAAACCGCTGGGGCTATTGAAATCAAATTTGGCATAAAGGTACAACATCACTTTTTGATTACGAAAATGTTACCTAATGAGTTCAAAGACACCATCTTGGATCCAAAATGGCGGAAGTAAGAAATCTATTTTCCATATCGTTTGAGCTAGAGATACGAAGTTTGACATAAAGGTGTATTGTCACTAGTAGTTCAAGAAAATATTACGAAATGTTGAAAAAGTCGCCACCTTGGATTCAAAATGGCCGCCGAACGCATTGTTGTATCGAATACACAGCCTAAACGGCTGCAGCTAGAAATATCAAATTTAGTAACACTATACATTATCATTTGTATGTTACTAAAATATTACATGATGTATCCAAAGACGTCATCTTGGATCCAAAATGACCGCCCAAAATTCCATTTTGCACACCGTTTGAGCTGGATAAATGAAATTTTACTTGAAGTTGTACCATCACAAGTAGGTCACGACAATATAAGAAAACTTTCAAAAAGTCGTCAACTTGGATTCAAAATGGCCGCCCCAAAAACCCCATTTCCAAATTATTGAAGGTAGAGAAACGAAATTTTCTTTGAAGGTGTATGACCAAGAGTAGGTTACAATAAATGGGGCAAACCTTCCTTTTGGGGGCGCACCCCCTCGTGGGAGGGTGCAGATGGATACCATTGTGGTGTAGTGCTGCAGGGAGATTTTGGTTAAGATAAAGGATACGCATCCTCTCAAAAGCACTGAAGTTGGGGGCAAACCCCCTACGGGGGTCTGGGGACAGCGCTCCCAGCGAAACAAAGCAGCGAGTATATATATATGTGTGTGTGTGTGTGTGTGTCTTGTAGGGTATCGTTGAACAGCTCTTGATGAATAATCTACAAATCAATAAATAGTTTCTCGATAGCTCTCAAGTAAGGCGAGATTTGAATTTTTGAAAATAAAAAAAAAACTTCGAGATCTACCTCAGCTTGTAGGCCTACCGAAAGGGATTTTTTATTGTTAGATTTGTTTTTCATAAGTTTTTTATATTGTTTCCATTTTTCCATATTTTTTTCTTTTTTTTATAAAGCACCATCATAACGTTTCACAATATTCAACCATAATCAATTCAACAAAATTCATTAACATAAAATACATCTTCACTTTACTCTTCCTCAAAACATGGGTTTCTTAATATACTTCAAATCTCATACAGATTTAATACTCTTGCATCGCCAAAGATCGATGTATCGAATATCAATACATACGATTTTTCAATTTGATCGAATTTTCAACGATATTCGATTTTCAACGACTTTTCAATATTTCGATATATCGTTCTCTTTTCGATTTGTCGGCGATATCGATGTTCGATATAGAAATTAAAAAATCGCACAACCTTACATGAAGGTACAAATAAGGAGAGCGCCCATTCATTATAAGGAGCAGTTAAAGGCGAGAATAAGTGAAGAATACGCCAAAATATCACCTGAAACCTCGAGAAGTCTCACGCGAAACGAGTCCAAGAAAGTAATAAACACATGACATTAAATGCCATTTTCTTTGATCTGTTTTTAATTACTCTTCCAAGTGTACGAATGTTTTTTTTTGTTCTAGTGACACTGATTGCGGGAGCTTGTAAATAATTCAGAATATCACTTGATATACTATGTATTGAAATAAATAAAATGACTGACGTTATAATAAGATATACGTTCTCGTAGAATGATTATTCCAATCTTAAAATCTTTCAGTTTTCTTCGGCTTATGTATGAAGTACATACGCTCTCTTTATCTCAGGATATATGTTCTATGCTCATGGATTCACATTGACTTGAATAACCCAACATGGCGTCTGAACTATTCCGACAGACAAAAATGAGTGTTTCAAATCTGTATATCAACCTGATACAGTGGAGGCTACACACTTTTAGCGTACAACTTGCAATCAGGACAATTCCTAAAGATCGAACTGATGATGCTAAATAGCTACCATAGCTCGAACTCGAACTAAAAGACTTGATAGGAAGATCTTCACAGCATTAATAACACAGCGGAAGAGAACTTAGGAAAGAAGAAACGGGAGAGGAAAGTAGATTGGTTTGACGCAGAATGTGGAGCAGCGATAAGAGGACGGAATGAAGCCCGAAATAGAATGCTGCAGAGACGGACAAGACAAGTGGTAAATGAGTACATGGAGAAACGAAGAATAGCAAACGAAATATGTAGAAGGAAGAAGACTGAATATGAGAAGAAAAGGATCGAAGAGCTAGACGAAATGAAAGACCAAAAAGAAGTCAGAAAATTTCATGAGAGAACAAGGAAAATAAGAAAAGGATTCCAACCTAGAACAGTGTTCTACAAAGATGAAAAATAAAACTTTATAGGGGACAAAAAGAGGATATTAGAGAGATGGAAATAATACTTCTGTGAACTATTAAATGGAGAAGATAAAGAAGAAGAGAAACACAAAGGGGAAAGAAGAAAAGAGAAAACACCTCAGGAAACCTTGCCTTCATCGCTGGAAGAGATACAGAAAAAAAATACTAAAGCTAAAAAATAACAAAGCGCCCGGCGAAGATGGTATAGAATCAGAATTACTGAAGGCAGGTGGCGAAGAGGTGGCAAGAGCATTACACGAGTTAATAAAATAAGTGTGGGAAACGGAGAAAATGCCGGAGGGATGATCTTTGGGAATAACACACCCGATACACAAGAAAGGAGATAAGGCAGATTGTGGAAACTACCAAGGAATAACGTTATGAAATGGAGCTTACCAACTGTTTAGCAAGATCCTAACGACAAGACTAGAACACTGGGCGGAAAACATAAGACTATCAGGCAGGATTCAGGAATCAACGTTCAACAATGGATCAAATTTTCACACTACGTCAAACACCAGAGAAATTTTACGAGTATGATAAACCACTGTACCAGATGTACGTAGATTTTAAGCAAGCATTTGACAGTCTGTATAGAAACAAGGTATTTGAGATAATGCAATAATTTGGGATTCCAGAGAAACTAATCAATCTAACAAAAATGAACCATGAAAACTACGAACTGTAAAGCAGGAAGACCTGTCAGAAGAGTTCGAAGTTAAGAGAGAGTTTCAAGGCGATGTAATTTGAACAATGCTTTTTAACATAGCACTAGAAAAAGTAATATGACAATTACCGATTAACCCAGGATAAATCATTTTAAACAGAACGACACACATTCTGGCATACGCGGATGACATTGCAATCCTAGCAAGAAACAGACCCACACTAGAAGAAAATTACAATGTATTGGAAAATAAAGCGAAAGAAATAGGATTAGAAATAAATATAAACAAAACAAAATATATAAAACTGGAAGATACCAGAAGGACCAAAGAGAAAGAGGGCATAGATATGAATGGTCATACAATAGAGAGAAAAAGAAAAATTTAAGTACCTAGGCACATTAATTACTGAAGACAATAAAACATCGGTAGAAATACAAGAAAGAATAATAAGTGGAAACAAATGCTATTATGCATTACAGAACGTATTCAAATCTAGGAACGTCTGCAGAAGAAAAAAAAACTAAGCCTGTAAAATACAATACTAAAACCAATAGTCATGTATCGGCGGAGAGCTGGGTAATGTCGACGAGAGAGGAGGAATGAATGGTTAGTGAGATGGAAAAGAAAGATCCTGCGAAAAATATATGGACCAATAAGAGAGAACAACACTTGGCGGATTAGAACAAATTTAGAACTACAAGAACTGTACCACCAACTAAATATTGTAAGAATCAAACAAGAAATATTAAGATGGGCGGGGCATATACAGCGAGTGAACGAAAATAGAACGGCTAAGAAGGTGTTTGTAGGGAAACCAGATGGCCGAAAGAGAATGGGAAGGTCCAGGAGAAGATGGATAGACGACATGGAAGATGATCGAAAGAAACTAGTCAAGGGCTGGAGAAGGAAATCTAGAAACCGAGAAGAATGGAGGAGAGTGGTTGGGGAGGTCAAGGCCCTTCAAGGGCTGTAGCACCGACCAGTAAGTAAGTAAACAAATTATTACCAATCCTGTACTATTAGGTTAGCCATTCCTCGCTTGTGACGTCAGCACTAAAATTTAGGTACCGTACTTTTTAAGTACAAGTTATCCATTTCTCCGTATCGAAAACAATCTCATATACCAAACTTCTGTATCTTCGCTTTTTTTGATTTTATAATTAAAAACAAAGCTTTATCGACCTGGCCCATGAACATTAACAACAATTATCACGCATTTAAAGCAATTAATAAAAAAATATCACGTAATTAAGCACAATTGCCGCACAGGGATTACAAATCATCAAATTAAATAATTAGTCTTACGACACAATGATCTATGATCTATTACAATATGGACATTAATATTTTGTTTTATCTACATCACCTTTACCATAAACTCTTTAGTTATGTAGCATGACTCACACACACTAGCAGATAATTCATAGAATTACTACTTGTCCGAATACTTTTGCGAGCAAGTGTACAATCATTTAAAAACACACGCACACACACGCGGACAATATTATCTCGTTGAAAATCAGTCGTTATAAACCTCCCACCAATAGATAGTCTTTTTATTATTATTTGTCCATCCAGAGAAGCTTTCTGTGGACAAGTGAATGTGCAAAGATGTACCACTGTAGTAGAATAGGACAGAAGCAGGTGTTCTCGCCCGAACAATACGCTTAAAGGGGCGGTCACTGCCACAAAAGCGCGCGAGGCATTGATGTATGATATTGTCTGCAATAGAAGACAATGACATTCAACAAGAGAAAAGTGGAGAGGGCGGGGGGAAGGGGGATTTAGAGAGAAAAAGAGACAAATGAAAAGAAAAAGAAAAAAAAAAAAAAGAATATTGAATAGCTAATGAGTAATGACATGCTGTGTATGTTATGTGTGTTCACCTCTCATTTCTTTTAACCAAAGTCACTTTTTTTTTTCTTGTATGCTGCTTTTGCAACTGACCCTTTTTTTGTGTCCATTTCATGGCCACAGAGGAACTATTGATAAGCACAATATGATAATTGATAAGTATAATTTCTCAGATCATATACTGTACGCATTGTGAACAATTGAATAAACTGGGAGCAACTCGTCAGCTAATAAGTTGGTTTTGTACAAAGTTCTGAGGTGAAATTCTTCTGTCTATCAATACGCTGTTGAAGTCAACATCATTTCCGGCGCTGTATCCTAGCAACCAGATCGGCTAGCTTAATACACACGGAGAAGCGTACGAGTTTTGTATGGATGAAGAAGAGATAACTTTTTAATAGTTGTATTATACCATGCAATAAGACTATATATACTTCGCATTTGACTGCAGATACTAAAAGCTTGTAAATTCTTCAGATTTGGAGAAATAAAGACATCAATCACTGTTATGGACGAAGATGTGCAGTCTATTTACAATCCATGTTGTTTTAGATTTGAGAAATTCTATTTTGTTTGAGAAAATCTCTTTTTGTTAATATTTAAAGCTTATAGTAACATTACATGACTGTATAGGCCTATACATTTATACTTTAATATGTTAATTGCATTAAAGGGACAATGGAACAATCGTTTGTCGTTTTCAGTCTCTTTACGATCAACTGGACTGCATGTTTCGAAATAAACTACATTGAATTCTGCGACTTCCGTAACAGTGTTAGTTACATTAGATACGTGTGGTACAATATTTGCATTTGCATTGCCTAATAATACTTCAAACTTTTCTGGAACTCTATGCTGATACTTATGTTACCGAAAGAAAGCTATGGTGGCTATACCGATACTGGCCAAGATGTTTGCCGTCTGATATGGGGGCCCATGTCGCGGAACGATATCGCTCGACGTCGTAAATTCCAATATGGCCGACGTGCATGTGCTACTCGGATAGCTACTTGTAGAGTGTTTCTGAAACCGAAACATTTCGCATTTTTCCGTTCTAAATTACTCTTTAAATTGATGCCTCAATGTTGTATCTTTTGGCCAACAATAGAGATCTCTCAACAATGCGTATTTGAGAATAAGAATTTTGTCTGTATCTATTCCCTAGATATTGGTAGCGTGTTTCTAAATTCGAAGTTTTGTTGGTCTGTGATGGAAACTACGGCTTCCATTAATGTTTTGAATTTTGTACATAGGAGATATATGAGATTTCATTATCTGGAGAATCACACGATTTTCATGGGAAGAGGAACCTTAAAATAAGCAGCTATTTGCGGCTTTTTTTTCTTTCTAAAGACATTGAAAAATCACCGACAAATAACGAGATACAAGAATAGTTTGGAAAGCGTCCTCGATCGTGCTACGTAACTTCGGGTAAACTATTACAATTTCAATGTCTTGTTACAAGACCTAGGCTATGACGCTTTTACTTTTACAGATCTTCAAATTTCTCTCGTAAATGGAGCCGTTTCAAAACAAGTGGCGTTGATCGTTTAGTGGGAGTTTATGAGTTTTTCTGGGGGTTTTCATTGTTCCGGTAAAAATCGCTTTATAACAAAAGTGGGGATGTGACTCTCACGGCATCTTAACAACATCATAATGCAAAGATAAATGGGAAAGAATAAACGAACGAGAAAGGATCTGTTTTATCGAAACAATGTGAAATGATGTTTCAAGTATAACGGAAACAATCACATTGTTTTTGTAACTGGATACTGTTGGCTCAAGGCCTTGCGATGTGTGAACTCATTCTTTCCAACACTGTTGTTGACTATGGCAAGAAAACACCATCTATTAAATTGCACTGAATCTGTCTCATGGCTTTATTTTTTTTACAGAACTAAAAATCAAGAACAGATCTACTTTCTGCCTGTAAGAGCAATTACTTTACTGTATTATGTGACCGAGTGGCGCTGGTGGTTGCCACTTCAGTGTAGCAATCATGAGAACGGTACATGCAAGTAGAAAGTGTTTCTCAAGGTCGTTACTAGATGGCAGAAGCGTACAGTTCATTATAGGTCTCCAATTTAGTTGGGAAAAACTCCCTCATTCGTCCTGAAGGACTTCAATCTCATCTGTATCGCTTTGTAATTGGAAATAAAACGTCCAACTTGAGCTGCAAGTTAAGGATCTTGTAACATTTCCGTCACAAGATACAAAGCTTCTTGTTACAAGATTGTAATCATTTGCAATCAAATATGCCATTCAATTGAATCTATTCAAAGAAGAGTACTATAAACTGAATTGACCTGAACTTTGCTCACCAAAAGCCAAAATAATGTATTCAATTTTGATATGAATACAATACAAAGCGTTTTGTTGAATTTGAATTTTCATTTTAATATGTAAAGTCTTTAGGCAACTTTGGCTTAGACTGGATGGATAATGATGGAATGAGTGGTGGAATGAAGAAAGTGGAAGAAAAATGGAGAATCCCAAGAAAACCCACGCCCACGGTGTTTATTCACCACATGGCAAGAGCAGGGTTTGAACCGACGACCCCACCAAGCTGAGTGCAAGAAAAACACACATGAACGTCGAAAGAAGTTTGTAGATTCGTATGTGGAGACTATGACGTATATTCAAATTTAAGTAACTATGAAATTTTCTAGTTACGACATAAAAGTATAGCTTATCCATATTCCAGTATCATAAATCGTTCAGTTTTGCCAACTTAAATTTTAAGTTGTCTCCCCTTAGCATTCAGTCTAATTATAAAAATTCTGACATAGTGCTCTTTTAAAAATAATTTTATGTCGAATTGGCAACACTGTATGACGTATGAAAACGTTAGGTTTAGGTGAAAAATTTTACGTAGCATTTGTTCGAGAATTGTTCAACAAAAGAAAGAGACAAAACCCTCTAGTTCTAAGAATATCTTATATACTAATAGCCCCATGGACACTGATTCACTCATCCATATAAATTCACAGGCCAAACTACTTGAGCTAGAAACACCACATTTGGTATGAAGGTGTAGGATCATAAGTAGGTAAAGGGAAAAATCCGACATTTTGAAAAAGTCGCCATCTTGGATCCAAAATGGCCGCTAAACCCATTGTTGTATAGAATAGGGAGGCTAAACGACTGGAGCTATTAAATTGAAATTTGGTATGGAAGTACATTATCGTTAGTAGGTAAGGAAAATATTTTCAAATTTTGTAAAAGTCGCCATCTTAGATTCAAAATGGCTGCCAAACCCATTGTTGTATAGAATAAGAAGGCTAAACGGCTGGGGCTATTGAAATGAAATTTGGTATAAGGGTACATTATCAATTGTAGGTTAATATAATATTTGATAGTTTACCTAAAAACGCCATTTTGAATCCAAAAGGGCGACTTAAAATTTCATTTTCCACAACCTTTGTGGTAGCAGCACGAATTCTAGCCAAATGGTGTATCATAATTAGTAGTTTAGAAAAATAATAAAAAAATGTTTTGGGAAAGTCGCCATCTTCGATTCAAAATGGCCGCCCAAAAATCATTTTTGACACCGTTTGAGCTAAAGAAATGAAATTTTAATTTTAGTTATGTCTTTACGTGTAAGTCACGACAATATAATAAAACATTAAAAAAGTCTCCATCTTTAATCCAAAATGGTCGTCCGAAAACACATTTTCTAACTCACTAAGTCTAAACAAACGAAACTTGGTATGAAGGTGTACCATGATGGGTAGGTCACAAAAATAGTGGGAAAAACTCATATGGGGGCGCAGCCCCCCCCCACGGTGGGTGGTATATTTGTAGCATGGAGTCTGCCAGAGAGTCTCTGTTTACGATAAAGGGAGGCGCAGCCCCCCCCATGTTCGGAGCGCAGCTCCGACGGGGGTCTGGGGGCAGCGCCTCCAGCGAGGCAAAGCGAGTCTCTATGTAAGACTGTACGATAACTTGCCATTCTTGCTACTTACTTATAACATATGTTTGATCTCTATTTCAGGTATATAACCTCCATCAGTGATTGAAAGATAGGAAGTCCGGTGGAAATCTGCACCTTGGAAGAACTGTGCTCGGTGATAAAATTTCTAGCGTATGATGGGACAAAAGCATCTAAAATTTACTCACGGATGCTCAAGAAATACGGTAGAAGTCATCTGAATCGTACAAATGGTTTAATCAGTTCAAAAGTTACCGAAAAGGTGTTTTCAATTTGAAGCATGCAGGACTACCCATTGAGACTTCACCGGAAAATTGTTGCTAACACTCTTTTGGGATGCCAAAGGTCCATTTTATAAACTTTTTTTTAAAAGAGCAGTATACTATAACTCAAAGCTAAACTAAACACCGCGATCCTGAAGAAAATAACGTGGTTTATATAAAAAAAACGGATACTACTACTCCACGGATACGACTGCTTATTTAACAGTCGAGATTGTTAACAAATTGGATGGGGAGGTTTTGTCGCATCCACCTGACAGCCCAGGTGTTGCACCCTTAGATTTGTTTTTGCTTAGACTCCTTTGAGGCTCGGATGATTCTTAGATTACTAAGGTAAATAGCTGCATTACCCAAGAATGCTTTATTATCGTTTGGCTTCAATAATTAATGAATATTTCATAACTAGGATTGTTTAATAAAACCATATGCACTTATACACAAACATTATTAAGCTTTTTTTTTTTTTGAAAAAAAAAAATAATTGTTATATATTTCACTTGCTTTTAGTCCTTGTCGCATCATTCATTTCTAATTTTAAAATTATGTGTATGTAGTTTCAACGGAGCACACATAACTCAATGCCTTTGAAACAAATACGAACTTAATTAATTGCAAATTCATAACACTCATTTTGTTTTGATAGTTTCCATCCGAATTAGGAACGGAAGTTTAAAACCCACTCAGGCTGAACAAACTAAAAAAACTCTTCGCAATTTTAAGTTTTATTAAGACATGAAGTAATTTTCTTTGAGCTATTAAATGCGGTATTTACTTGATTAACGTACGTGTATAAGCCATAACTTTTAACATCAACAATGTTAGCTGTATCATGACGTATTGCTACACTAAAACACATATTATGGTGAATTTGATAAGCTACCAGGTTAGAAACACTCTGTAATATATTTCTGTATATTTTTTTTTGTACCCCCTTATCAAATATTCCACTATTAAAATTCAAGTATTATTTAATGTTGAATTATTAAATGTTAAATAAATTTTGCTAGTTTAACAATAACAATGTTGTCTAAGGTCAGAGAAAGTTTTATATTACTACAATAAATGTCTGCAACTGTGTTGTCGACAGCTTGAATATTTAAGAAAGCAGTAATCAGAAAGTACAGGTTTTATCACTAAGTTTTTTGTTATCTTAAAAATCATGTGCATTTGAAGAACGTAACCTCTTTCCCTAGTGGCGACTAATATAAACTGTCTGTTTTGAAACTAAATCGGCCAAAGAACCAAATGGTCTTGTTTAAGCAAAATTGAGTTACAATTGCAGCAGTGACTTCGCCAGGATTTTCTGTTTAGGGGGTGTAAGTAGAGTTTTAAGGCTGTCAGTCAATTGGCTTTAAATTTTGATAATCCCTTCCATAGAAACATATTTAAGATACTTTGTTTTTCTGTATTAAAAATTTTAAGAATATGGATATTATTTAAAATTTAAAAAAAATTCCCCGCCCTCATGCGGTGGGGCCTGATTTTGATTTTTACAAGATTAGGGGCCCTTAGAGATATATAACTTTACATGCATAATTTCTTAGATATTGCTTTATATCATACACTTAACTAAACTGCGCGGCACGAGAGCCTCTTAAGACCTCTGGCCTGTCAGACAGCTGTATTGAATTCAAGGGACAGCGTAATGCCTCCTCGTATCCGTGTGTGTGACTACAGTCCGCTACTTCTTTCGTTCAAGAAGCTCCCCAACTGTCATTACAATTGTGTGGACCAACACCGAAATTTTGAGCACCTATCGGAAGTCGAAACTGGGACTAAAAGGGAGCACACTACCAACTAGGCCACACAGGAGGTCCATTACCTTGTAACATGTCAAGGTAATTTTGAATAGTCTCAATAATTATACTTCTTAAAAAAAAAAAGAAATGGGAAAATTTCTCTCTCTCTCTTTCTTTCTTCATCTCCTGCCACCTTCCCCTGAGTCTCCTTTTTTGGGGGGGGGGGAATATAAGAACCGTTCAGAGATATTAATATTTTATAGTATGAATGGATAATTACAACTTTTTAAAATTAGATTCACAATTTATTAACTTGTAACAGATTACGTGAGCCGCCTTGCTTGTTAATTTTTGTCACATAATTGCGTTTCCCCCTAAGCATTGCAGTTTTCTTTACCTATACTTCAAACCGATGCCTGTGTATGTATACACCGATATTCTTGTTGTAATTAGATGATACCACAATCTCTGAATAATATTTCAATTTTCTCCTTACTTTTTCTGTTGCTCATAAAAGTTTCACTTCAATTTTGTGTATTTTATGTTCCGAAAGCTGTATTTGATTATTAGTATTCCAAAATTACTGTATTCGATATGCACACACTCTAAAGCAGTGGTATTCAACCGGGGGTACGCGAACCCCCAGGGGTACGCAAAGATCTCCCTGGGGTACGTAACCTTACCTAATATTTCATAAATGATCAAAGCTGCAGAAAAATATGTATTTCCATTTTTGTATTTTTGATAATGCACTACGGTCAGTGTGGTAAACGTAGCCTTAGGAAATATGTTCTCATAGATCAGGAGAGACGAATATTTCCTTCTTAGAATAAAATATGCTCTGGCTGACGGTACAGGACAGACATGTCACCATTACTTCCAGCTGTGTCCCCTGCTACTGCAAGTAAAAGCAAGACGTTATTTTGGGGACCTTGGCCAAGGGTGTTGACCTTGTATCAAGAGGGAGGGGAGGGACAAAGCAATATTCTTTCTCAAAACTTTCACATTCTGGAATCTTGATTCTTGAACAGTACAGTACTGCGAGTTTCGTTGTTCATGCGCGTTCTTCCGAATCCTCGAGTAGAGACGTAGTTGCTCCGCTTTTTTATTGTTACTTCGGCGAATTTCCGTTAACCTGTTTAACTTCAGGGGCGTGGTCACGTTGATAAGTACGTTTTTAATCCTTGCGAATTAAGAAACGCCGAACAATTTGTAACCATTCATGTTTGTCCTCTCTATTTTGGAATTTTCCTCGTTTATCGTAAGAGGGAAACGTAAAATCAACGAAGAAATTGTCAATGGTCGTAGTGTTCAAGAGGAAAATGCAACGGCTTCTGTTTCATCATATTGTGTTAGTGCGGGTAGTGTGGAACCACCTGCGAGCAAGTGCAAAAATCCGAAAATCGGGCAAAATGTCAAACTGAGAAACGAAGTGAAATGTTTCCTTTCCAAATTGAAATCTGCTTTTATTACGTATTTTGGAGATGAGGAGTGGATTTTGCAGCTTGCTTTCTTGGCAGATATTTTCAACAAATTTAATGATCTCAATCTTCAGTTGCAAGGCTTTGACAGCAATAATTTCAGAGCGCGTGATAAGGTTAAAAGATTTTATCAAATCTTTTTATTTTGGGCTGAATAGGCTAATAAAGGAAATATCGCAGTTTTCCCAACTGCTTTTGAACTTTCGGAACAAAATATATTTTTTTTTTTTTTGAGATAATGAAATGCCACCTACAAAATCTCAGTGTACAGTTTCTGAAACACTTTCCTGAAATTGAGCGAGAAGATAAGATCCAAGACTGGATAACAAATCCTTTTAACACTACCGCCTTTAGTAACTAATCTCCCCTGCAATATAAAAAACAGTCTGCTGGAAATATCCGTTGTCAATTCACTACAACAAATTCGAGAGCTTCTCAGTTTCAGACTTTTGGATTTTTTCCCGCAAAGAATACAAAGAAATTAGTCACAGTACCATTTCACAACTTCTGCCATTCCCGTCAACTTACTTGCATGTCAACTTCTCTGCATTGATGTGAATAAAAACGAAGCACAGAAATCGCTTGAATCCGGAAACAGCTTTGATTCTCGCACTCACGAAGATTCGACCAAGAATTGAGGAGTTGACGTGCCGGAAACAAACTCAGTAATCTCATTAACAGGTTACTTGTAAAAATAATTACAATAAGTTACTTTTCATTTGTAGAATTTTAACCTTCTCTTTTCCTAGGGTCGCGATTTGCCCCCTTTCTTTAATCAACGGAACATGTTTATTTAATAAATTACTTTGGGTTTAATTTATGTTAATCAAGTTCAGGTGGTACATGCTGAATGGAAACGCACCTAGGGGTACGTGAGAAAATAAGGTTGAAGACCACTGCTCTAAAGTATAGCTGTTTTATTAAACGCATGTTCAAATAGTTAGGTACTCCGTCGTACAGAGGCCACTAGTGCGCCCTGAACTTTAGTTGCTACTACGTAATGGGTGCAGTGGTGACATCTCCACGGCGGAGTCCCCCCTAACTATTTGAACATGCGTTTAATAAGTCTTACAAAACGCATTGCAGGTAAACTGTTCTTATCCTATCTCTGCATACGTATTTACTTTGTGGTTTTATGTTGACCAGAATACTCAAATTTTCAAAAATAAAATTACAAGATGGAGTTGTTTTTATTTATCTTTCCCTCCAGTGAATGTTTATGAAGCCGACCGACTATTCTTACAAAAAAATAATAGCCAAAGGAGTAAACAGGTGGCGGTAAGGTCTGAAAATTTACATTGAATCGAAACTGATGGCCGGTTAAAGTCAGGGTTGCATCACCTTCTTAAACACGTTGTATATTCTTGTATGATTTTGCAAAACTTTTGTTTGGTGCATTCTTTTGTTGTAAATAAAAAGAAAATAGTGACAAGGTTGTAACTCTCTTAAAATTTTATTCGAAGAGAATGAATAAATTTGTTGATGAGGAAAATGGACATATATTGCAATTTAATTTTCTATGTTTCTATGCTCAATTCCAATTTCAAAATATTAACTAAAACTCTTTGACAACCTAAGTTTTCAGTGACGTAATAGCAGTAGCTCCAACTCCCTAAGGAATACACTATCCCCACTTACACGAGTAATTCTTCATGATTAAAGAATTTCGAGCAGCGAAGGTGGTCTTTTGATAATTTTGTGCATGTAATTAGTATTAATAAAGTGCATTAAACAAACAAAAGCAGCTAACTAATTACATGCATATTGATGTAAACTATGGAAGAAATTGTAACGAAGATAATAAAAGATTGCAACATTTCGTTAATTAGTAGTGCGGTTTCTTAATCCGCGCAAATATAATTATGTAATGCGGTTTCTTGATCCGCGCAAATATATACGTCCCATGTTCTTAAGACAATTGGAAAACTTGGAATAATTGGAACTCTTGAACTAGTTTTTTGATCGTTAGGCTGTAGAGATCTCATCTCTCAACATAAGGCGTGTTGTCAGAGTAGAAACTTATTCAAGATTCTATCATGTGGAATACATCATATGTAGCATTGTTTATTTTTCTAAGTTTGAGTCTTAATTTAAAGTTCGTTGCCTCAATGAATTTGAAGTCTTTTGTACGATTTCTTCACAAGCCCAATACGATTGACAGACCTATTTATTCTCTTCTATTTGAGATATAAGCTCTACCGCATAGCTACGCCACTATGGAATTAAATCACGTGAATTAAAATGATACTTGCATTCGATAATAGTACTGTTCGTACCAGTCATTTATAAAGCGTTTGATCTTGGTCAGTCTGAAACAGATCATAAAAAAATCTGAATTTAGTGGTTCCTGCTGAAAAATTCAGTCAAGTGGATTCCGTGTTTAGTTATGTTAGGACAAACACGTAATGTTTTTACATGGTGGAAGAAAGCGAATAAAATTTGGAATTTAGCTCTGGTTTTCAAAATTTCATTAAAAACAAAAAAAATTAATTATTCTGGTAAAAGGAAAAATTCACCTTTCTATGGATTCGAACCATTTAGGCAAGATGCTATGGTTTTAGACAAATTTATTTGAAATCCAAGAAATACCAAAACTTCAAAAAACGTCTTCATAGTCTAGATACTGAGTTAGATTCTTCTTTTGAGGAAATCCAAAATATTGCGAATATTTTGCGCTGTGTCTCTCACTTGTGAATTGCTAAGATAAATCTTCAATGTACGAGTCAAAAATCAAATGAAGTATAACTGTAGTTTCTGTATTTGTTCTTGATACAAATAAGGAAATGATATCCAAGATCTTAACAGGTTTTGATATTTGGTGGTATTTCATCAGCTTGTAGGTCGGCCATTTCATCATTAATAGCAACTCTTTTATTAGTTTCCCCGCTATTTTATCATCTGTTTTCCGTAACTTGCTTTGAGAAAGATAGTTGGAAGTTTAAAATAATGATTAGAAATATTCAGGTAGTATTTCTTGTTTTTTTTTCGAATTGTAATATATATATACTGTAATGGTCCTTTTCAGTAATAAATAGATAAAAAAGGCGATAACACTGGAGACTTCGGAGAAACAATGGATAGGCATGTGGGTTCGAACCCCACGGCCGACCATCCTGAAGGAAGTTTTCCATGTTTTCCCCTGAGTTTCACCTGGCGAATGCCGAGGTGGTACTTTCAATACCTTCCTCATCCTCTACTTATCCCACCTCGGCCTGAGCCAAAGACCTTAAATACAATTGAAAAATCGTATAAATCACAATGTCTTCATAAAGTTGATGTACTCTCGCTACCAAAAATTTTCTATTTAACTTTTCGTTTCCGCTCTACACGCCGTTGTGTTAACCGAATTTATTCGGTTCCCTTAGGATGTGAATCAGGCCTACTAATAACCTCCGATATAATGATATCTAAAAATTGATGAAATTATTGAGCCCAGAAAATTTTCCATGGTCTCCATAATACCTTCCTAATTAATACCATTCTATGACCTATTACGATGTCAACCAAACCTCCTAATAAGCTCAGAAGTTATGATTTCTTAAAGTTAAGGGAATTTTAACAACCAAAATTTCCCTTTTACCCCCCTCTTTCTGTATACCATTATCATGCCAAATTTATATAATTCTGTGGTTGGTTTTAAGATGAAAAAGACCTCCTTATAACCTCCGACGTTATAATTTCTTAAAGGTGAGGGAATTTTTGTACCCAAAAGTTTCCCTTTTACCTCCCATTTTCTGTACATACCGTTACGACAACCGAATTTATATAATTCTGTGGTATATTATGATTCGAACCAGTCATCGTAATAAATCCAAACATTATGATTTCTTAAGTTGAGGGATTTTTTGCAACAAAAATTTCCCTTTTCTCTCTATATATTTATACCATGATGTATACCGGGATTATATCATTCTGTGGTGTATTACGATGCCAAGCAGGTATTATTCATTGTTCTGTGACAATTAGATGGAAAGATATACCCATATAAACAGGACTATTCGAACAGAGATAAATCCTTTCGTTTTGGCCACACCCCTTTTTCAAAAGCTCATACGAAGGAACGGGCTATGCTTAAAACCATAATATTTTAGCATTTTGGGAAAGCCAATTAACAACTTGAATAAAAATGTATAATTTTCAGTTTTCTTGTAGCTGAAATCTTGCTCTAAAAGTGACTATTTTCTCATGTGAAAGCATTGTGTGTTATCTGTTTATACCTTCAAAAGGGCGTAGGTGCAGTACTCGGTATACAGGGAATCTATCTTGGACACACATTGCCCGCCATCTATGAAACGAAATTGTAAGCTTAAAATAAGACACATCAACTGTCATCGGACCTAGAAGCACGGCATCGGGCCAACGCATGGCTAATGTTACATAGTTGACCAGGCTTTGGCCCGATAATTTGTGTTTCTCTAGACTGGTCTCGTATCGAACATTGGCGATGGAACATGGGTATTAATATGATGTGAAAGAGGAAAAGTAAAAAAAAAAAAAAAAAATCTATTTAGCTAAGTTAAGCTTAAAGTCTATTTAACTTTACTTTAATCAGGAGCGTTACAACCGAATATTGTACTTTAATATATTTATGGTATTTAATGCATGTTTGGCTCAGACCAGGGTAGGATAGAATAGAGAATGCTAGGACCTTACTTAAGATTCCATGCCTAGTGAAACTAAGGGAAACCCTGGAAACCTCAGGATGGAGCTGGCTTCGATCCCACGTGCCTCTCCATTGCACGTAAGAACCGTGATTATATATATATATGAGCCCCTGCGTGGCCTAGTCGGTAGCGCGCTCAACTTTAGTGCGAGTTCGATGCCAGGTGGGAGCTAAAAAATTTCGGTGTTGACTCAGCATCGTGAGGAGAATTGGGGAGCTGCTGTGAATAAAAGACAGTGGCGATCCCAACCCGTCTGATCAGCGTGGGAGCAGTAGACCAACTCCTCCCTTCGGGGAGAGGCCTCATCCACAAGTGGATTGAATATGGCTGTGATTTATTTTGTTATTATTATTATTATATATAAACCTTTTTTGTTTTTGGAAACACAAGATCGATCCTGCGCAAACATCAAATTTGCTTTTATGTAAATGTTTATTTTTTGTGAGAATTTCTATTGATCCTTTCTAATTGTTGCCTATATATTGTTGTCTTGGATAGTATTTACACTTCTGTTTATGCTGTATCAATGTGCGTGTTGTTTGTTAGTAGCTGGTCACGTGAGCAGAATCCATTGACCAGATGTTACAGGGAACATCGTACCTAGTGAACTTTGAACTGTACCCAATAGGGTATATCACTACAATCATTCCATCCCCTTTTCTGTTTTCCTGGTTTCATGTTCTTCCAGCACGTGCTGGTTTATCAAGACAGACGTAAAGAAAACCCTTCAGGGAGAAAGAAACCTGAGTTCCGAGAGCTAAGGTCACGAACCCGTTGATCCAAAGCATCTTCCACAACCTTTCTGATTTTCTATTTAGCAATGAGTAATTTTCTATTTAGCGATTAGTATTCTGCTCGGAAGCAGGATTATGACTCCGAAGATCCCTAGGTAAGTTGAACTGATGATGGTTTGTCGTTGTCTTCCGTCGGATGGAAAGGACACCCTAAGAATATTACCCCATTTTCAGTTTTTGTGTCAGTAACCACAGAAAAAACGCCATGGTAAATCCAGCTATATACTTGCATTGTTAAACTGTATTGTTAAAATTTATGGTAATAGTAGCCATAATTGTCCCACGACAACGATACTCTTGTGCTAAGTTGACTGTATCTGGTATTGTTGTAAGTTCGGATTCCTAAACAATTTTATTGCTAAATGTTACATTGCTGGTAAAATCACATGTATGGCTAATTGAACAATATTCCTTCATGGCCTATAAGTTTGACAGTATATTTATTGCTATTCGTATAATATTGTATGGTTGTTAAAAATTGGTACGGTCAGACATATCCCCCATTGGTAATTCAACTACGCATTATTGTATAATTAGCTATAATGCTAACAAAACATCTTGAAACAGGAATTTTATCATAAATTATTGTTAACAGTATTGTAACTATGACAATACACCTAACCATATGTACTGTCATAATGACAATACACTATTAGCAAGACTTGTATTGTATTTGCGACCCATAGTACTGTTATCCCAATTTCAAGTATGACAAATAGGATTTTATAGTTACTCCAACCATATTATTATTTTTCGAGTGATGTCACTTTGGATTAGTGCCTTGCATACATACACGATCTCGGCCTGGTCAAGCCCGGTCCGATTCTACATCCACACTTTGCGGTTCGACCCGAATCAGATGGAAAATCGTTCAGCCGTGACCTGATGTGACAGGAAAGTTGGTTACGAACCCAATTACCCACTTTTTTCCGGTCGGAACAGTACGAATTTTGATAGGGCTCCGATCGAGCGGAAAATTATGGATGTAGAGTCGGACCTGGCAGGGTCGAGATCGCGCACGAATGCAGGGCTCTACTTTGGATATATTTCTTGTGTTGCTGCATTCTTACATTTCAAGAGTGTTCTGTATATGAAAGCGTAGCTATCGTATGTCTTATGTCTATATTTTTGTATTGATGAGGAAAGTAGGTCCTCAACCGAAGGTTCCTGGTGAATCGATAATGTCTTTGCCTTCCATCTGATGAAGATAGCGTCCTAAGGACGGAATCTACAGTTTAACGTGGGCTCCGAACCATTTGTATCCTCACCGGGAATAGAACCCTGGACTCGTGATTACAATTCAGGGAGCGTTGCCACTCACCCACTAGGGACACAGTTTCCTATTAGCAAGTATTAAGTTCTTATAACCTATTTTTCTACCCGGATCCATCTGTCTTATTTAGAATTTTGCCCCGATTCTCTGTGTGCGGTATCTATTAGAAGTGCCTAAATTTCCAAAATTGTGTTAATGATTACGGAATTTTCGAACTCTGGAATATCAAAATGCCAAAATTCCAAAATCTCGTAATTCCGGAATCATTTGAACAGTAATTTAAGAGTTTACATTACGGAATTTCGTATTAGATTTACGAACATTCCTTCCGGGAAGCCTCGCTATTATCCATCTCCGGGAACGAGCTATTTATCATCTGCACTTCAGTTAAATACTATATTTAAGTAGCAATGATTTTCTTAGGCCTGTCGAAGAAAAGTTATCTTAGTACCACATTTTCGAAGTCTTTAGCCAGTCAATTCTCTCATTAACCTTTCCTTCATAACATATCACCGAGCCGCCGTAGCTACAGAACCAGTCGAGTCAGGCTCGCGCGAAGAGGCCTTGTTTCGTACTCTGTGCTATTAAAGTGAATCGGGCTACTGTGGTCACAAATGATAGTTTTGTTTTCCAGTAGCAGTTTCAGTGATATTTGTCCATTTTTACTTATGAAATTTTGTGATGGCATTTTGGCCTAGTGCAGTAATTAAACGTACTAATACTTTGCGTGTGGAATTAATAAATCTTACTACGAAATTAAGTTTAGAAAGCCTTCATGACGCCATTAGGAGGGAATTATACCTGAATCCAGAAGAACTATTATCGGTTGAGGCCGATTACTATTATCATGTTTTCTTTATCAAGGTTTCGTCTAAGCAAGCGGTGGAAAGAGCACTAGAATTAAGTGAAGGAATAATATTATATGTATACAAGAACGAGCGTATTAACTTGCAGGTGACTTTAGACTTTAGTGAGACAACGGTAATATCTTGTTGGAATATTCCCCTAGAAATTTCAGACGAGATGGTACAACAAATTTTCAGTCACTACGGAACAGTATCCCGAGTATCTAAGATATTCTACCCAGTGAACTCAAATCTTTTGAATGTATATTCCGGAAAACGTTTGATACATTTTTTGAAATAAAATTACCATTCCACAGTTCCTTTCAATTTATAATTTCAAAGTAAGAACACGTGTGCAAAGAACTGTAGTAGGCTATAGAGACCAGGACACGGAAGGGCAAGGAGGGCCTCCCCCAGATTACCAACAATGAGCAGCAAATTACATTTAACTTTCATACTTTTCCCTTGCTTTCCTTAAAGGAACAAGATAACGAGCAAGGTCGAGTAACAGCTGAGACTCCATAACCTTCAGGTGAGGAGGGAGAGAAGCAGGAGGTAGGACATACCGAGCAATACACAGAGAAAAGAAAGGTAACACAGATATATTCCGTTGAATCGGTGGATTCAAGTGTTGTTTCAGAGCAGGAAATTTCCTTAAACGAAACTAAAACTAATCTTCAGCAGTCAACGGGCTCTAATGCTGTTAGTGAGGATAAGGTAATCTTAACAGAGGACAACACGAACAGAGTTTCAAAAAGTGTTGTTCGACGACCATCATCGGGAGATTTCCATAGTGACAAAAACTTTTGTCTGGAAGGTGACGCTCCATTGCCTTCTTCGTTTGACGAAACATCGGAAACCGGAACGAGTAAAATAGGTAAATGACAACGTGGGAAAAAAGACGTCAAATACTTGCTATCAAAATCCAAACTTCGGGCTTTAAAGAAGCAAAAGGCTAAGGCGGAAAGTTCCAGTCGTTTGACACGTTCACAAACTACAGGAGACACCGGAGTTACTGCCAGAGATTTACAGAGTTTTGAAGATGGTGATTCTCAATTTAGTGCATGGCGTAGTTAGCTACAGATGTATCTTAGTGAGCTTTCTCGGAAGAACAGGTATGTACTCTTTTTAATTTTCGTATGAGCTTCTGATGTCTACAGTGCTACAATGCTTTGGATATAGTTATATTTGGTGGGGTTGCTGTGGCTTAGCAATCAAATGAGTGCCGGGATAAATACTCTAAACGCATGTAGTTTTAACGTTAATAAAGCAGAGCATGCAGTTAAGATAGCGGATGTGCGGCGTGTGTTGATTTCCAATGCCATTCAAATAGCGACCTTATAGGAGACGAAGGCCACGGCCTGGAGTGTTGCTAATTATCACACCATTGTTAACTATAATATACAAACTGAAGCAGGACTTTATTATAAAGACAAGACCTAACATACAGTGATTTATTTTTACACGAGAGTGGAAGACATATCGGTTAAAGTTCAGAACTGTGTTATTATAGTATGTTATGTTAAAAGTGGATCGCATTACGGGGCGGAACGTGACAGGTTTTTCTATAATGTTGTAGGGCCTCCAAAAATATCATAGTTTCCTTATTATTCTAATAGCTGATTTAAATGCAACTAGAGATTTGAGTGATAGTAAGTCTGGTAGGAATTTAAGTAGAGGTTTGCAAAAAAAATAAATAAGGAATTTCAGTTCCTGGACATATGGGGTGAACTTAGGCCAGAACAACCAGGACGTACATATTTCTACCCGCAAGGTAACTCGCGTATAGATGTCGTCTATGTGACGCAGCATTTTAGATGCGTAAATGCATAATGTTTAGTTAGAAAGGCTCATCTTCTCAGATAATCTAATGATTACCTTCTCTTTTCAAGGGTCTATATCGACTCATTTAGTGTGCCAATATACGTGCAAATGTAATGCAACTATACCAGAAAATCCAGAGTATGTTTTGTTAGTTAATAATATTTTGTATTATTATTTAACTAAACCGCAGCTTTATAGTAATCTGCAAAGGTGGTGGGGAAATTAAAAAAAAAACAGCTCACATTTGAAACTAAATACTCTTGTCAACAACTACATCAGGAACAAAAGCTCCAGATACAGTATTATTATGACAGGTTTGCTGTTTACAATGTCCTTGCTCAAACAGACTCTAAATGGCTAGCGCAAATGAAACAAATCCAAAGTGCGTTACGCAACCTACAAGTCAAACGTATGCACGTTTTACCGATAATTTGACCGATAATTTGTGTGAAATCACGTATGCCCTTCACGCACATTTACCAATAGAACAATGGACATTGAAGGCAATATACCAACATCAACATGCACGGCAGTGCATGAGCCAAGTTCTTCACGTCAGAAAACGTCAGCACTGCCAGAAGCATGTTATACAGGAACAAGAGTTTATGGCAAAATCGACGATTTGGGGGCCCCGTAAGAAAAAAGATGTTAAAGATAGGAATATGAGCTTTTGCCGTTAAGGAGATATGGTAAATATGTGCAGATGTACAAAATTTCATATTCGTATCTCAAACTATGTTCTAGTTGTGGACCCCTGAAATTGCACATTTTAGGCTAACTGACTCACTCACACTCACTCACTCACTGACTGACTCACTCATCATATTGTTTAGGGTGTTTGGAGTAAGCTAGAAACATGAAATTTGGTATGAAGGTAGAGGATGATAAGTAGATAAAGGAAAAAATCCGACATTTTGAAAAGGTCGCCATCTTGGATTCAAAATGGCCGCCAAACCTAAAATTTCAAAGAATACACAGCCTAAACG
>JAGDQP010019392.1:0-23054 GCA_022664845.1 Lepisma saccharinum
AAACTTAGGAACAAAGACCCGGAGAACATTCCGGACGCCGGGTCACAAAGACCGTCACGCAACACCACCTGTCTCAGACAGACGGAACATAGGAGATCGTTGGAATGTCGGAACTCCGGCAATCCAACAATCTCCAGGCACAAGCCTGCCCCAGGCTGGGAAGCACTAAGTGGTGCGCGCTGCACGCCCTTGCAAGTGCACGACCTAACCTGTGCAAAGAACGCAGAGAGGCAGGGGTGGAAAGGTGGGCCCCCTAAATAATAAAAAAATAATAATATGACTAAAACATTGAGGCCAGTCCCCTTTGAATAACTAGTCGAGTTTGGTTAAGATTGCTGCGATTTTTAGTTTGTTTGATTATCGTTCGGATGGAAACTCAAATGGAACCAAAATTTTAATATGCCTGTTTCTCGCCTGTTCCTATAAGGAAGCCATGCAAGGGTTGGTGAAGTTTGGTCCAATGGTGTGTATTTGTATTCCGAACAAACAGCAAAACAGATTTCATCCAGATTACAACTACAATGAAACTCACGATGTATAAACGCATTTTGAACTTTTACAAAAAGTTGAAGACTGTAATTTAGATTAGGTTACAAAAGTCAGATTAGATGGTGTGTCTGTTTTATTATTATTATTATACGCGCCATTAAGCCGTATTTTCAAGGGTTTCAACAATAGGACTTTCTATGTTGAGATGCTAGTGGCTAAGACTGCTTTGTGATCCCAATGTCCCTAAGCAGATTGAAATTAACCAACGGTGGTTTTCTATTGTCTTCGATTTGATGGAAACGTCTTTAAGTTCCTCAGAATGAGTCTTGCAATTTTAAGTTTCGGACAATTACGGTTCGTGCGTTCTCATTGTAAATCGAACCCGGTATTTCTTGTTTACAAGGACAGCAGCGTATTCTCTCATCTTTCATGAATATCCCGAAATGTTCCTTAGTAGATAAAGCCATTTACGTCAAAAGTGACCTACAGATTCTCTCGTCTTTCTGTGAAGAGCGATTATAAAGAATTACGGAATGGCATATTGGTGCATGATTGCCGATTGTTAAGTAATGGGAAAACTTTAAAACAGCTGTGATTTGAACAATAATACTTGTATGGAACATTGCAATATATCAATTCTTTACAAATCAGGTGGTGTACTTCATCACACTGCAATAACCACTTGTAAAAAGAATGCTTTTCTTACTCTTTATCTTGGGGCAAAGGTGTCACATGAAACTTTTATAACCTTCATTGAACAATGAGAACTGAGTGAAAAACTATTGTCGTAGTACAGTACGAGAAACAGACAAGGCAGTGACTGATATGCTGCTAATCAGCTGACGATATGAACTAATCAAGACATGTATTGTATAGGTCTCAATTCAAAATGGATGCCAGCGAAACTTTTTCTTTTCTCATTTGCTGATATAATGACAACTGCATAATATTGGTTAGTTTCTTTAAACAGTCAAAGATGACTTGTTCAAACTGATGCCAAGATGCCTAAATGCTATAAATGAAAATTCAGAGTTGGCTTGCATTTTCTTAGTATTTGCTTTTAAGGTCCCGTGTGAAGTTTTATAAAGAACTATTGCGAGTGGTGTTCTCAGCGATTCTGCCAGGAATTTCAATAAGGGGAGTGTAAAATCAAAATTAGTGGGTGTAAGCAGAGTTTTGTTGGTTCCATTGATTTTTGACCGTAAAAAAATTAAAATTAGGAGTATGTTGTTGAAAAATTGTGAGGTGACACCCCATTTGGGGTGGGTGGGTGGTAGAATCCGATTTTTAATTTAGAGATTGATCCTACTGGTCAATGAGCAGTGTTTTTAACCTTTACATTTCTTTTTAAAAAATTGGTTCATTCTACTAATCAGGGATTAGAGAGTCTGTATTTCTTTTCCACGTTAATGTGGTATTCCAAATATGAAGTTATTTGAGAAGACAGATATTCGATCTGCTGTTAAAAGAACAAAACTCTATAATAATTCCCTCTGTGTGTTGTGTGATAGGGCAAGGAATGTTTAATGCTGAATGCTAGTGAAGAGTTCTACAAACGCCTTTAAGCAACAATAGCTGATTTTGCAACGCGGAAAGATGCCGGTACGAATTGAATTTAGTTTTAAGACTTTTAGGCATCAATCATTGAAGTCGTATCTAGCACATACTACCTGAATTCTACTTGAAACTGTGTTTCCTAATATCTAAATAAATAAAAATCAGAAACTTATCTTTTAAATTGATGGTATATTTATATAATCAAGTTCCATGTGGAAAATCGACGCTGTCACGGTTGAATCTTGTCAACATTGTCAACCGGTGACATTACATTTGGACTTCTGATATTCATCTTCTTGACAAATAAATTCCTCCTAAATGAAAACCATGAATAATATTGCCATCTGTGAAGCAGTTTTGCCAACTTATAACAATAAATTTACTGTAAATAGAACTATATATCAGTTAATATACCATGTAAACATACTCATAGGAAAAAAACAAAATAGCAGAATCAGGCGATGAAGTGCTGCATACTTTCGGAGATACACGTGCTGACCATAGCCAACCTATGTAATTGATATCTCGACACAGCTCTAGAAAATGATTCACTGAATACGCAACAGACCGAATCTAACAAGCAGTGTTGCCAAGTACAAAACGGCACAGTACGCACCTGTTCTAGTGAACATGAAGACCGAGGACTAAAGAGTGGCCATCACACAAGCATTTCATGTAGTGAGCACACCGTATGAAGGCAAGCTGGCCACAGTCATCCTTGAAACATACTTCTGCAAGTCCACTTTCGAAGCAATATTCCGAAGGTGTTTGAAACGGTCCTGGATGCTCACTTGTATATCCACATTTGAAAAAAGCAAATCGGAGCAAATTTTTAAATCGATTGGCTGAAAACTGGGAATATACAAACGACTGAATGCGGAGAAAATGGTGGCTCAGTTGGTAGAGCGCTCACCTCTGGTGCTAGGGGTCGTCGGATCGATCCCTGCTCATGCCATGTGGGCTTTGTGGTGGACAAACACCGTGTGCGTGGGTTTTCTCGGGGTGCTCCCGTTTCCACCCACTTTCTTCATCCCATCATCATCCATACGGCCTGAGCCATAGTTGCCTTAAAATAAATTCAATTCTTTGACTCAACTTTGGGACGCTTTAAACAATAAGGTGTTGTTCGGTCAAATTGTTACTTAATATTTAGAGCCATATTAGTTTTATTCTGTCGTGGATAATGGCATGTTGTTGTCTCGTTGCGATGAAATGATCACGCACTTCTTTATTAATTATTTCTTGCAAGGATTTATTGTGTTTGCAAGGAGTTTTCAACCTCTTCTCAAATTTTTGCAAGACCGTTTTATTTTTAATCTTTCTTTTGTGTACCATAATAGTAGTGAATTTTACACGAGGTTACATGTCGATGGATAAGCCTGGGGGACATAACTGGCGAGGATCATGTTCTCTTGGCTGTTTTGTCCAGATTTTGTATGCATCAGCCAAGTACTCTTCAGAGAATTTTGTCGTCTCCTTTTTTGGTGGTGATGAAATGTAGGAAGAACCATAACAATCCATTAATGATTGACTTCGATCTCGAGGTGATTCTGTTCCTGATTGTAACGTTGGATCATCGCCGAAATCGCTATCTATTTCCTCATCATCACTGCCCTCCTTGTCTACCATAAGTGAGGTAAACTCTTGAACTACAGCCTCTTCTTTTTAATCTATTCGAACACTATACGTTCTTCCCTTGTTGCGTTTCGTCCGAAATACCGAAGAAATCCACTAACAACTTAAGGACCACAACTTTTCTCATTTTACATAAGAAAATAACCACTCCCACACGCGTTTAATTATTCACTACACACGTAACATCTTCCCCTCGTGTCTTCTCTTTCTTCAGTAAACAATCATCCGCACACTCTACTGCTCTCTACACTCTTCCTACGTAAACACACCTTTCCAAACCGTTATGATCAATTGCACCACATGTTTTGTCTTCTGTTCTAAAGCACAATTGTCTTTCTGTTCCTCAAATATCAGCAAACAACACAAAAAGATAAAAACGCCAAACATGCACGTAACCATTCGCACTCGCGACTACTATACAACAAACAGACCGGTTCCTTCTCCCGTCTATCCAGGATACTTTACTATTCCTACATACACGCTCTTCTTGTCTGCTAGAGCTAACAGTACCTCATAGTAAGGGAGCTTGCCCTAGTACCGGACAGTTCCCAGTGCCGGACAGTAATAGTTATAGCATTCCGACGCTAGAGAGCAGTAGATATTCTACATGCATCTGTAGCATTTATCAACAGGGGTCAGTGTTTAACTCCAATTGTTTGTCGTGTACGCTAGTCTGAAATAAATCGCTGAAAAGGGATCCTTGTTGCTTTCTTTCATGACGCAAATAACTTTTATAGACGTTTTTCACCCACATCACGTAAGTGAAGTAAATTTATCTTACTCTCGTAATAATTCTGAATAATTACAGAAGAGTACAGTATGGAAGCACTATCTAAAATTTCCATAGTCTTCAGTTGGTAACATTTTTTTCTAATAGGTCGTGAGGTCCCAGTAGCGAACACTCCGTGTGTTCCCAGCACCGGACAGAAGAATATTGATCTTGTTGCTAATATATTTAAAGTGGCATTTATTTTCAGAGACTTGGTACAGGGATGGCTACATACAAGAAAGGGAAATGGGATGAAGAAAGTATGAAGAAAGCTGTTTTGGAGAGCCGGAGAGCGTTTGGAGAGCTGCTGGACAATTTTGTGTTCCCAAAAGTACGATAGAAGACGCTGTGTGTGCTATCAAAAAGGGAAAATCGATTAAAATATCAACTTCAATGGGCAGATTTAAAAGAACATTCAGCGATGAACTGGAAAACGAACTGGTTAATTAATTATCTAAAATGCCTGGACAATTGTTTGTTGCCCGTCAATAAAACGGAATTATTAACTCTAGCGTATGATCTGGCTGAACAGCTCAAGTTACAGCACCAGTTCAATGGAACAAAGAAGATTGTAAAAGTGTCAAAATATCGTTTGCCTTCCCCCTCTGACGGGCTCAGGCGTATTTAGGTACTGGGAAAGGATGTAGTCATTGATAATACAAGTAGGTTTCAGATAGTTTGCTTTCATTTTAGAAAGATGTTATACAAAATAAAACTTGTGCCATTCTACTCACCGGACTGTATGAAAGGACTCGTGTATGCGTATGTCTTGACAGTCAACTCCTATGACTGCCCTGGAAGAGTGTAGGTACCATATCACTCTTCTTCTGTCTTGTTGGTAAAAGTCCTCTTCTATATATTGAATCTAACTTTCCCCTTCTAGGGAGCTGAGGAGCCTAAACAACTGTGTGGGTCAGCATTTCTCCTGGGGAGTTGCTGGCCCGCACAGTCTGAGGTTCCTGTTTTCCATTCATACAGCCCGGAAAAGTTGCTGCGCTATTAACATAAATATTGACTGACACTTCATTATTTCTTGTACATAACAAGTTACGTATGTTTGTTTTTATCAACTTGTTCATGAGTAAGCAGTGTCTTATAAGCATTGTTTGTTTGTTACAATTTTATAATTCTGGTTCTGCTGATCTTTGATGAGACCCTCTGTGATCCCGAGACATAGTCCTGGGATCGATAGGTATCCCTTACAATATGTTGCTTGTACCAACGGTGTTAATATTAGTCACTTGTGTGTACATTTTATAGGGAGAAACATTGTTGCGGTGAAGTACTATTTTAAGTTTTTTTTTAATTTTCTACTCATTTTCACACTTTTAGGCTGAAACTACTAATAGCTCATCCTGTGAACTAAATTGTATTTGCCAACTACAATATAATATTTGCTTGCATATTCACAACCACTCTTCAGTTTCATATTTATTATTAAACTGTCCGGTACTGGTAACAGCTTTTTGATCAACGCCATTTTGAGCATTTTAGAAAATCGAAAATTTTTATGTTCATATCTTATCAATCATAAAAGTATTATTGATGTACTGTTGTTATTCGTGCTGTGATTATTGTCAGTGTGTTTTCTTGTAACGATTTATTGATTTTTTTTTTCTTTTAAATAGAAAAAATGTTTAGGTGTCCGGTACTAAGGCAAGCTCCCTTATGCCAAATTGTGCCACATGTCTTTCCTTTTTCAAAAATCATCACCTTGGTTTTGTTCAAACATAAGCGAAAACCAACACGTGTGGCATATTGGTATTCGTGTAGTTTTTCTAATTGGGGCACCACTGCTTGTTAGACAATTTGCCTTCTTCTGTGTTGTTGTTATACTATTAATACTACATTTGCATTCGGTCTATTATGCATTTCATGCATCATATTCTAGAGCTGTGTCAGATATCAATTACATAGTTTGGCCATGGTCAGCACGTGTATCTTCGAAAGTATGCAGCACTTCACCGCCTGATTCTGCTATTTTGTTTCTCCTACTAATACGTTTACAAGCTATAGCAACTGATATATAGTATATTTACAGTAAATTTATTGTTATAAGTTGGCAGCACTGCTTCACAGATGGCAACATTATTCATGGTTTTCATTTTGTAGGAATTTATTTGTCAAGAAGATGAATATCAGAAGCCCAAATGCGATGTCACCGGTTGACAATGTTGCCAATCTATTATAAAGTTGGAGTATTTCAAATGGCACTACGTCGGTTTATTGCATATTTCCTACCGTAATGATGCACAACATATGTAAAGCAGAGCGCAGTGTTGCAAACTGTAGAAAATATACACGATTCAGCCGTGACAATGATGGTTCTCCACATTGAACGTGATATAGTGTCCATAGTTTGCAGCACTGTGCCGCCAGACTGCTCTATTTTTCTTTCTTACTAGTACTTTTAAATTTTCTTTTAATTAATATATAGTGCCATTTCAAGAAAATACATTTTATAGTGAGTTGACAACACTGCTTCACGGATGACAACATTGTTTCTGTATTTTGTTACTACTTTTTGTCTTTATTAAGTTCCTAAAGTTTCATTCCGATTGCTCTAACCATTTTCAAGATATTCAATTTCAAGTTGTATACTGCCCATTATATGATATTTTTGACATTTCAAGTTCCAGGACCTCTAGCTCTCCTCCTTATGGTCCATAGCGTCTTAAAATTTTGTGATCTCCATATATCATCATGCGTTATCAGATGCACTATGCCTGCAATGGATTTGCGCGACAACCACCATGACCATTCCTTGTTAGAACTTAACGTGAATAGAATTTCTTCCTATCTATCTCATGTTTCTCTAAATGATGCTGAACGAATCAATTCTTTCTTCCTCCAAATGGGGGAATATCCCAGAATGCCATGTTTTGGTGCATATTTCTACTGTCATGTTGATTGTCTAACTATTAGGTGTACAGTGGAACAATTTTCCTGGAATAAAGAACTATTATTTCTTACAACTCCAACTTTCATTTATTTTTGTAAGTGACTGTACCCTGGTACAAGGTCCAGGCACTGATTAGCGTACCTAAAGTTGTTTTAAGTACTTGAGCCAGTTATACCTAGTTGAAAATCGATTTGAAGCAATAAGGGAATGCTCATTGAGTGGAATATCACTCCTATAGTCTATAGTTACCGGTACCTGTAATAATAATAAACACTTATTGAGAGGTATAGGTTCAGCCAAAGGTTACTATGTCTCCTAACCCTTGTCAGAAAATATTAATATGAATTCAAAAGCAACTTAAAATGAAGCATTTAAATAATATACGTACTAATATTATGTATAAGAATGAAAACAAAATAAAATACAGGAATATAAGATTAGAGAAATCATTCGTTGATTGAAATGCTTTCGCATAAGTAAATCTATGGATGTAATTTATTCAACAGGGTATTCCAGGCATTTGGATCTGATACTGAGCATAAACGGTATGCATTTGTTTCTTGATGCGGTACATCCAATGTGTCATGATTTCTGTAGATTCGTATGTTCTGTTAACTTGTTAAGCTCAATCAGATTTCTTCATCCTTAACCGTTTCGATATGAGACAAAGACAATACGAAAGTCTTCTTAAACTATTGTGGGAATGCCATGATTGTTTTAAACCGAAGAGTGTACACTCTATATTTAGTACCAGTTGCACACTTAACAGTACAGCTTTGTATCAATTCTGTAGGTACCTTCTGGGTACACTATTTATGTGAGCAAAATTATATAACACAGTGATTTGAATGTAATATTTGGAAGGGGGTGTATCGATTTGCAGGGTTGTTGTTGATTTATCACATTAGTAACCTCTACAGGTAGGGAAGCAACCAGGTTAACTTCAGCCTTGTAGCCAGGGGGGCTTAAACCCCCTAAATTTTTCCTAGTCAACTGCCAGTACTTTGCATACATATACGAAAATTAAAGGTCAAACATATACTGGATAACATTTTAATAATTTTCTATGGATGCTCTTAAATGCATATTATTGGTATTTGTGCTTTTATACAGTACATCATATTCCATTATTATCGAATTGAATGTAACTCTTATGAATATAAAATCAGCACTTTATACATAGTTTTTGAAATACTTTCAAATAGCAAATTTCAGAAAAAGGTGCCCTTGACGCCCCGCTTTCAAAGTTGCAAATTCATTTTGCAAATTTCTTATGCGATAAAATATGACAAAATAATATTCAAACGTGAAATAACGTCTTGTGATAATACAAGAGCATTGTTAGACGTATCAAATGCGGTTCGAAACATGAGCGTCAATTTCTATAAAACTAGAGAAGAAGTGAGATATGTTTGGGAGTGTCGCCTGTAGTTAGTTTCATTTAAAAGAGACTATGCTCTCTGTTTACCAGGTGTACCGGTTAATAATGCGGATTTATTGAAGATATGGCCTTGACTTGGCGAGTGGTTTCGACTCGCTGTTACATGTATGCTATTTTTTGTAGTGATAACAAGCGTGAAAACCGGATCAGTCAAATGGTACGAATGTTAAGATCATTGACATTTTGAAGCTAACGCACGTCGAAGCTCGTGCCAAAAAAAAGAGCATTTGCTGGAAGTGTTACTTCATTACTTCATTTTGAAGAAAAGTTCTGCTGAAAGATATCGTGTACAGCAGGAAGCTTATGGTGAACCGCTGCATCTCAAGATACGTGTGAACGCTGGTTTAAAGGCTTTAAAAGTGGTGATTTCGATGTTAAAGACAAGGAAAGCCCAGGTCAACCGAAAAAGTTTGATGATCAACAATTGCAAACATTATGGAGGAAGATACGTGTCAAACTCAAAACCAATTTGTAGAAGATTAAACGTTACTCAGCAAACAATTTACGATCGTTTACAAGCAATGAAAAAACAATTAAAGGTACAAAAATTGGTGTCACATCGACTGACCGTAAGAAAAATGGAAAACAGAAAAGTCATAAGTGAACTCTTGCTTCAAAACTACCAAGGAAAGTTCTTTTTGCATCGACCAGTGATTGGCGATGAAAAATGGGTGTATTTTGAGAATCCTAAACGCACAAAATCATGGGTTCATCCAGGTTAACCATCAACATTGACTGCAAGGCCAAATCGCTTCGGCAAGAAGATGATGCTCCGCTTTCGTGGGATCAGGAGCGTGTGCTGAATTATGAACTTCTAAATCCCGGTAAAACTGTTAATAGTGATAGCTACCGATAATAAATAATCAATTTGCATCACGCGTTGATTGTTAAACGATCGCAATGGGCCACAAGACACAGCAACGCATCATCATACACATCAAAACCAGTCAAAGACCGCTAAAGGGTCTTCCCACCGCCTAATTCACCAGATCTTGCTCCATCATGGGACAAACAATTGATACCCCACACAAAGTCGGCAAACTTTCCCTAAAATTATAGGAATGGTTTAACATATGAAAGCACAAAAGCGCCTTAGGCACCATGGGGGTTGTTCAACTTCTTACAAAAAATACACAAAATAGTCTAAGAAAATACAAATTAAAAGAACAAGATTGCATACTGCTTCCCGAAATAAATAGAGCAATAAAGATTCTCCACTGACATCTGTGTATTTAGTCCAGATGTGGCTAGGAGAAATAGAGAATGGAGAAGTAGAAACCGGCCTGAAAGGACATGCGCTTAGGCGAAATACTAAAAAAAAGCTTTACAAAATATAGCAGATTTTTAACTTGCTATACTTAGCAAAAAAAAAAAAAAAAATGGCAAACACAATGTAACCAAATGGATTTTTAAACACATCATGGTTAAGGATATTTCCAAATGTTTTATGCACGAGAGAATGAAATTATCTCTTTATGATGTTTTCTACAAAAAATTCAGGGTTAAAGAAAGCAAATCCACCAACAAAATCAGACAATGGTTCAATTCGTAAAGGAATGAAAGAATCGAATACAAAAGAAAACTTTCGTCTTTTAATATTGATATAATATTAAGTTTGTGAGAGACAGACGGACAAACGCCACAATGCGGAATCCAAAATATCGTGCCTAGAAGCAGCTGAGCTTAAAAAATGCTTATTGGGTTCCAGAATTATTCTTGAGGTACGACGTCCTTTTAGCTGGAGAAGCTACACAACTAGTTTTCACTGAACATACTACACATATCAACCCAAATATAACAATCTTCCCACACAGAGGTGAAAAAAGTACTGATTGAATGAATTCCAAGGATGCGGGCTTCGATTCTCCAATACAGACTATAAGAAGTAGGTTGAGTCAAACCACATGTTGATTTGGCAACGGAAACTGTAGGCTAGTATCGAACACAACACTGGTCTGATTGTCTCGAGTTAAATAAATAGATTATTCCAAACTTTAGCTATCTTAAATTTCTAGAAATATTAATGCCATGATTGTAGATCAGTTTTGCGTAATATATTGGCTCATATTCTTCATCAGATCAAGCAACTGATCCCTCAACTATCAGGATCGGTGACCCTTCAAAAGATTTTGATCGGTGGCCGTCCTGGGTTAAATCAGGTCTAATATATCTAACCGTTTCTCTGTTACTTTCTCCGTAATAATGCCTTATCCGTGAAAACTATGTGCAATATTTGCGGCGAGGTAATGCAGTATATATACAGAGTGTTGCAAAACAGCAGCACCGACATACTTACCTCACGAAATTCCTGATATAAAATCAGAGAAACTAGTATAGACCATCGAGGATGCTCAAGCGCTTCGTTTCGCGCTATAGGGTTCCGAAAGTGTGGGAAAATAAAGCCTGATAGTTCCAATAGCCTGATAGTAGAACTGAAGCGACATGGCACCCTCAAAGACTTGAGACCTGCTCTATCCAAATTACATATTCGAAAATTATGTAATGAATGCGCAGGAAATAGCCCAAAGGAAGTAAGGGATTCCCAGAGCAGGAAATAAACTGTAAGCAGGTTTCCAGTGTTGAAATACATTTTCTGGGCAGGGGAGCTTCCCCCCAAGGTGGCTTACGTTTCCTTAAGGACGTGAGATTTCCCTACCTGAACTACAAATCGTTTAGTCCACCTCAATACCTCTAATACAATGCGAAATATTGAAATTTAATTATTTCCCAAGATGTCAGCGCATACTTTGTGACGTCACACTTGTTCCCACTCTGATTGAAATTTCTTCTTTCAGATGCAAGTATCGGCAAGATATCGTTTAATCCATCTTGATACGACCATTAGATCGATACGATACGATGCCATCTTGCTACGATAATGTAAATATTTTTCAAGATGGCGGCCGGGAATTATGTGACATCACATGCTATCCTTATTAACATAAAGTTCCCGGTGACCATTCTGAGCTATATCATGCAAGACTAGTATCATGCAAGATTTTCGAATGTAATTATTTCGCAAGATGACGGTTTGTAGTTTCTGACGTCACATATTTTTGCTATTCTGATTGGACTTTCCACTTTCGGATGCAATCCTGAGTAAAGGCTGCTTTAGACTACAGCATTTATGCTACGATGAATCTTACGATTAGCAGTAGTGCCAGAGTGTGAAAGCAAGAATGCTACAATAGGGCAAGATGCTATGGTATAAATCCATAACTTTTTTCTTTTTACGCTGGCACACTGTTTTCGGTAAGATCCATCGTACGAGAAATTGTATCGTCTAAAGTGGCCTTAAGATATGTTTCATCTTGATACAACAATTAGATGGTGAAGTATTAAAATCTATTTTTTAATTGCCGCCGTAACTAAGTGACGTCACCTCTTTTTACTTTTCTGAGATAGATATTATTTTCCTGGTGCCATTCTGAGCTAAATACTGTTTTTCCCACGTCTCTAGTATAATTAATCTTTTAAAATGTGATATGGGACCAATTACTGTATGATTTGAATGCATCAGTGTTATATATTATTGTTACTATTACTATTAGTTCTTTAACAACAAACCAATTAGCTGCCAAAAGGTCCATAAGTTTTTTAATAAATAATTCTGCAATTGTATCGCGGGTTGCATACTATCAAGAAGTTTAATGAGATGCTCAATAGATGTCGCCACAGTATTGTGGCTGGTTTAGAGCAGAAAATATATTGGTTTGTTTCTATTGGCGCAAATTAATATATGAATTATGAGCAGAGTAATTATATATGGAAACTTTAAGTTATCAAAAACTATTCTACAAGACTTATCACAGCCGATTTGATCTGTAAATTAATTCTTTGCACATTATTATTGTAATTTTGTATGTATATAGTTATATGAAGACTACTTGACAGAGAATGTATTATATAGGATATGTTAATGTCCTTTCTCTAAATATATACCTACCTTTTGAAATATACTGTTTTCATTTCTTGGAGTTGAACTTATCAATCGTTCCAGGTAGCTGAAAAGCTCCGGAGTGATTGATAATTCTATTACAGCTCTACAAATATTCTACGAACGCCATTTTGTAGCCCACACTAGAATAGACTTGGGGCACGGATGGTTATCTGTCTAACTTACCTGTTTCGTACTCAAAGTTACGGCAAAGAACCCAAAATAGCACGCCTTGAGAGATTTAAGCAACAAACTATATGAGAGAGCCGCGCAGCATCAACAGAAGACCATATCAGGAAAGCGAACTTCAAAGATATATTTTTATAGATTGAGAAACATATTCTACAGATATAATATACATAATAATACTAAAGGTATATACAATTGTTATAATCTACTACTACTACTCACCCACTAACATTTTATTTCAAATGAAAATGATGCTCAAGGCGTCGTTTGATCGTCCCGGCGCAATCTGTTTTTTTCCTCGATCTGGCTATGTGAAACACGAGTAGGAAGTATTTTTCATGTACCTCCCCCAGTAACACAGCAATATTGCCCGATATTAGGAACAAACAATTTGGGATGTCGAACGATGTTGTTAGCCAACATCAGTCCATATCGAACGGCAAACGGTTTTGCCGATATTGATCGCTGAGAGAAATTTACTGTTTTTTAAAATTCTCTTTTATTGCAAAAGTAAATTAGCATATACAAGTTACATGTGAGTAGTATTACTAACAAAACAATAATAATATATCAAAGGTGAAAGGTGTTGACAACTCATATCAGAGAACATAATAGAAACGGTAGTGGTCACTAACGACAAAGTACAAAGTTATATTTAAGTACAAGGAATCTACTTTATGGAGTGTAAAATTACAAGTCCATATTTGTAAACAAAACAGATATTAACGAAAATAGTGCAAAGAAAGGCGAAAAACATTATTATGATGCAAATTATAGCATTGAAGTTCAAATGAAATGCGTTGTTTAAAAATTGTTACATTAGCAGGTGCTTCGTGAGATGTAACATATTCGAGAAGCATTTGCATTAACCAGGATTTAAAAAAAAATGTTTCGTACGATTGAAAAACCGGTAATGAGGCCTGGGGGGTAGTTCAGTCTCATAATACAAAGGTGAAATTTGGTTTATTATGGAATTAATGATACCCTGGATACATAACATGATGTCATTATAACGATTACACTTTATTAAAAAATAAAAGAGAGTTGCTGACAATTCTCACATACATCATCGTCAAGTATATGTAATTGGCGAAGCTTTCCTTTATACGGGACAATGTCCTGAATGGTACAAAACCAAGTGTTTACCGCAGTAGGGTAATCACGAATGCAAATTACATTATGCCCTAGATTAGCAATGTGTTCCTGGTTACCTTTTGGTACGTGCCATGAAAATTCCAAGACATTCCCTCAGCGCCCAGAATTGAATGTATGAAAACTAACAAATACGCTAAGCAAGGAAGGAAACTTATTTATTGATACGTCTGACGATCTTGTTAATTGCATATCTATGGCTGTTATGGAAGAAGAAGTCAAGAAAGATATTTCCGAAAGAGATACTACTGGGTTTTTAGCATGCAAGAAATTTGTTGAATTCCGTCTGAATAGCAAGTTTCCGAATACATATGGGTATCCACAAACAAATTAAATATGAAAAATTTAGGAGGACAACGGTAACTGATCCAGTGAAATTAAAGATAGTCGAGCTCAGAGAGATTTGTGGTTGTACTACTAATTGCTAAATAAAGACCAACAGTTAGTTTGGGAGTGCTATAAGAAATTATGAGTTGGAGTAATACTTCTTACTCTCTTTACACCAGAAGTCAGGACAACTGTTCCTGACAATTAAGAAAGTTAGCTTCTTCCACTCTTGAAGTTTTGGTAGGACCTAATGAGAACACAAAGGGAAAAGTATGCAATCAATAGTTCCTAAAATCGCTTTAGAGACAGGCAATGTTGTTCCTGAATTCAGCCACGAAAAGAAGGTTACTATTTTTATAGAATAGGATTACTAGAGAGTCTAGATAAACCGCCAACAGTCACCACACGTTGAGAATATTACGTTCTTCTTGTGATTAAACACATATCGTATTTGACAGGTATGGTCTTCCAATATCACTTAAGAATACAACAAGGGTGAAACGTTCTTTAAGTGTAAGGAAAGTATTATATCAAATAAATGACTCAACTAGATAAGTAACATCTCCACGAATATTCTGTTGTTCCCTGAGAAGACCAAATCTGAACTAACTGAATTCCATGCTCACAAGAGCAACTTTGTAAAGAGGAATAAACATTTCTTCATTGCTTGACGAGATATATTAGCGACAATTCATGATGAAGTATACAATCTTACCAGTTCTCCGGAAGAAGCAGACACTAAAATGATTCTTTATTATGGTGATGCAACACGTCGAGGTGCTTCTATGACTGCTGTCCATTCACCTTCCTAGGACGTAATTGTTCTTGCCATCAGTCGTTATACAATCCCTGAAACCTCTCGTGTCATAGGAACTGGCCAAAGGAAGAAAATAATCCCGATTAAGGAAATGTTTAAAGACATCAGGCCACAGAAACCTAATGCCCCGCCAGGTTTTCACACCTTTACTGATTGCAATACCACAGGATATTTGGATAGTCTTGTTGGATAGTCTTTCAGGTATGTGATCCTACCATCCGGCCAAGCGTTTGCTGAATTACGAGTGGGTACTTTTCAGGGTTAGAAAAAAACAACAACATATATTTAAAACGTGTTTTTATGTTTTTGTTTTAAACGCGTTTTTTTTAGACTGCAAAGAAAACAGTGTTTAAAACGTTTTAGACGTTTAAAACGTTTTAAGCAATTTCTAAAAAATAAAAAATTGGAAGAGGTTATGATAGGTATTCCATCTGCAGTATTCTATAACGTTTCAATCGCGCTTCCGGTCTATTCATAAGCATTCACTAGAAAATATAGGTTCTATTTTACTAAATTTTATGAAATTTGCTATTTTTTAAAATCAAATGACAAAGCTATTTATTATATAAAAGGTAAAAAGGCAATGCGCACGCGCCGTGAACGGCGCATGGGGGATGTGGAGCACGAAGTGAGGTGGAGTGATCAGTCCCACGCTCGGCTGCCTTTACCTCCCAAAATGCCCAAGAATACCAAGGACATTGTGGTACTCAATTTCAATTTAATAGAAGGCTGAGTATATCTCACAGCGCCAGCCTTGGGAACAATGAAGAAAAATTCTCCAGTGTCCTGCCATTTCCTTTTTACACACTCTACATTTGTTTATTCAAAAGGTCCACGCATGCCGGATGCGATCGGACGCGTCCACAAGTTGCGGATAGTGGAAAGACTCTCAGATATGGGGGTCAGCTGCGAAATAAGCAGGCACTGCCTGACGAATAAGCAGTCGCGGACAATACGGATAAGGGAGAAAACCCCGACAGAAAAATCCCGGTCCTCCAGGTCTCGGATTGGGCGTAGGGCTAACAACTCTACCCTGTAAAACAACAATGGTTCAGATAACGTAACATGTGCCTCAGAAACGAAGGATAACCGGAAACGATAGAAGAACGGATAAAGACCTGATATTGGCAACATGGAATACACAATAAATACTGATCCCTGGGAAAATGGAAGAAATAGCAAATGAAGTAAGCAAACAGAAAATAGACATTGTTGCATTGCAAGAAATCAGATGGAACGGAACTGGAAGAATAGACAAGAAAGAATACACACTCTTCTATAGCGGCACACCTACAAGGACCGGAAAATACGGTACGGGCTTCATTGTGGCGAAAGAAATAAGAAAGAATGTATTACAATTCAAACCAATAACCACCCGTATAAGCATATTAAGAATAAAAGGAAAGTTCAGAAACATATCACTAATAACAGTTCATGCACCAACAGAGGGAAAGGACGGCAAGGAAAAGGAAGAATTTTACTACACATTAGAAGAAACCTGTGACAACATAGCGAAATATGATATGATAGTAGTATTAGGTGACTTCAATGCAAAAATAGGAAGAAAGGATGCACCCGTCAAGATAACTGGTATACATACACTCCATGAAGAAAGCGACCAAAACGGTACGCTGTTAAAAGAATTTGCAATTCGAAACCGATTGACTGTAAAAAGTATCGAAACAACGCATTTTATGTCTCCATCTGGAGGCTTGTGGCGCCATAATAATAATTATTTTGGAAACTAGCTTTCACTCGGGACAGATTAGAAACAGGAAATCAGATTTTGTGTGTTTAGTGCACACTATTCTTCTTTATCATTTGTCATTTCTTGAAGGTCCAAATAAATCCATTAAATCACACCTGTAATAAACAAAGCCAGTATAATATATTGAATTCATACCGTATTATTTTTGGTTAGATATGTATATTCTGGGTCTTTCTCTTCTCATAGGACCGAATGTAACTTTCTCACATATCTGATAGAACGTTTCTCTATGTCTTTTCTCTAGACATCGCAAAGGGGACTATCATAGTCATCCGCGAGAAATAATAAGAGAAGATCTTTTTTCTAGAAACATAGTTATGTATGCATATGTGTGAAAGACAGCGCTGTAGAGAGAGAATGAATATTAATTTGAAATTGCCTTCAATACGCGTTGGAAAATTTATATACCGAATCGTATGGTCTTTTATTACTTTGGCTAAATTTCTCAGAATAGATAACGTCCCTTTCCTGTTGCTCAGTTTCTACTACGAATTGTATGTAATCATGATACTTGTAGTGTATGCTACGAGTTGAACAATGTGACGTATTGACGAACACATACGTAAGTATTATTTACTTTAACTTACGTGTTCTTAAACAAAGTACGTCTATCTGGAAGACTTCTGAAGTTCCCTCCCTCAATTATTGGGACTTGGAAATCATTGTCCTAATATTGGGGAAAGCTATATTTTATTTCTTCCTCATTCAACAAACCAACGTGACAATGAATCACTTATAAACAGTATCGCAAAGCAATCAAAACTTACCAGATAAGTGAGATAAAATTGTTCACGGGGATCAACCGTGACAATCATTGTTCTTGTTCTTTACAGAAAGAATGTAAGATATTCGGAAATTGAGTTATCACCGTATTTTGGTAAATGTTGTGTCTCTAATCTACAGCATGCACAAAAGATGTTTTAAAAATGGTAATGTTTGCAGGTGAATCTCTCAGACCTCAAGAATAAAAACACTTCTTTTTAAAAGAACTATAAGATCATGCGTAGTTTTGGTACTAAAGGCACAAATGACAAAATCTCGAAAAATAATGGCGTGACATATGTCGGCTCACAAGGAAACCTCACTTGATGTCAACAAAGTCGGGTAATGGGACTAGATGTATTCGAAAGAACATCATAAATAAAGAAGAACCCCAAATTTGTGACCCAGGAAACTCCAAGAAAATTAGAACAACTCAATGTGAATTGTGGAAAAGGTATACAAACACGCATGAAATAGGTTATAAGTAAAATTAACTAACTCGTAAATAGGTATTGGAAAATCATAAAAGCTTTCATCTTTTCCTGATAAGTGCACAATTGTCGTTAGAAAAATACATAGTCTGCTGGTGATCCTCAAGATTTGTTTTGAAGTGTTTGGCAGCAAATTCTAATTTAACCAAATGTTGAATGTTTTACTGTTTTTCACTAGGGAGTTACTAGGGGGAACCTGGCATTATTTAAATAATTAATGGAAGAAAAGCAACATCGTACCCATTCCAAAGTCAGACAATAAAAATTTGGTCACCAACTACAGGCCCATATCCTTTTGCCTGTCTTGTCCATCATATGTGCAACGATTGTTAAGGACTATTGAAATTCACTTTGCCGTTCATCCATCCTGCTCAGCATGGATTTCTTCCTACTTAACCAATGTCTATTGTCCAGTCACACAACAAGAATAACGATAAGATTTTAAGGCGGATTCAAGCACTCAACGTTACTTCAGGGTTGTCTCGCGCTTGCAGCCAGGTTGTTCTGCTCTTATGACCTCGGCTGTTCTGTCATTAACAGTGAGAGAAATTTACGGTTTTAGTAAACGAAGTTACGTATATTTCTACAATCTCTTCACAATGGTTCGTGGTGTCCTCAAATCTTGCAACGTTCATTTAACTCATTTTCCGACGTCATAGAATGATGAAATTTTGCACAGCAACGTAAGTCGGGAGACAATACAATATTCCGTTGTTATTTTCATATATTTCTATATTTTAAAAGCATTTTTAAATATGGACTACTTTATCGTAAAATAAATACTAACTTAGCTTCAACGAGCTGTCGTTTGACTGGTTGCAGAACACTTTAGAATTTGGAACACCCAAACATTAGCTTGAGAAAAAGTATCCAAACACCGAAATAACTAAAAAAAAACTTTTTAAAGCCATGCTTTTCTTAAACAATTCGTACTAAAAAGTAAAAAATAATTTTGTTTATGCATGACTAAAAAGAAAAGGATGGGAAGCACCAATTCAAGAAGTTATAGTGACTCTTTTATGAGAGCGCGTCCCATGCTTTCCTTTTTAGTCATGCATAAACAGAATTATTTTTTTACTTTTTAGTACAAATTGTTTAAGAAAACATGTCTTTAAAAAGGTTGTTTTTCCCGCTAGATTCATAAAAATAATAGATCTTCATTCGTCTTATTCTCTCGTCTTTCCTACAGTTGAAATTTTCACAATTGTCTGCGTTTAGTATTTTTTTAATGCGTGGTTGCATAACAAACAGGAGTAAATTACATACATTTCAACGAACGTTTGCTGTACTTTTTATCAGTGAAAGAGACTGTCATTACGCGGTTAGAAGCCAGTGATTACTTTTATCATCAGTACTCACGGAAAGACGTGTTATTCGTGCTTATTTCGATCTACATTGACTCCAGAAAATGTCTGGGAATCTCCTACTTCCTTTAGGGAGTCCTTTGCACATCCATTGTATAATTTTGGGATATGCAGAAATGGTAACGTGAAGGATGGTATTGTTATTTCCAGAAATTTAAGACAGATACAGTTTGGAAATCATCTATCTATTTCTCTATTTAAATCGAGACAACGAGACCAGTCTCAATTTCGATACTAGCCTACAGTTTGTCAGTTTTGGTTGCGAAACCATCAGCATGTGTGATTTGACTCAAAACTACTCTGTTTATTATAGTCAGATCATTGGGGAACCGAAGTTCACATCTCTGGAATTCAATCAGCACTTTCTTTCACTTGTGTGTGGGAAGATTCTTATATTTGGGCTGTTACGTGTAGTATATTCAGTGGAGACTAGTTGTGTAGCTTCTCTAGATAAAATAACTTTGCGTCTCATAAATTCTGGACACCAAACAGTTTGTTTTTAAGCCCGGGTGCTTCTAGGCACGATGTTTTGGATTCCGCAGTGTGGCCTTTGTCCGTCTGTCTCTCACAAGCCAACTATTATATCGATATTAATAGAGAAAAGTTTTCTTTTCTATCTTCGTTATTTGGTTTCCTCATTTCTTTACGAATTGAACCAATATCTGTTTTGTCTACCCACATAGCAAAATGACGTCCCAGGGATATCTGACGGATCTCCTGGCAGGATATCGGGACGTTCGTAGGACGTCGTGCTTCAGTCCCGTTTAAATCCATGGACGTATAGTTATAATAAATCCTTCGTATAACTATACGAAGGCATATCCTTCGTATAGTTATAATTAATTAAATAATAATAATAATAAGGTCGATTTAATTTATAGAAATTCCAGGGAGGAAATCCCGCACGGATTTCCGAGGGACATCCAGGGGACCTCCATATGGGACGAACTGTTTGAATTGCCCAGAGAGTTATCCCACGGACGTCCTTAGGACATCGCTATGGGAGCTTTTGAAATCTGACGTTAATGGGATCTAAATGGGACGTCCCAGGGATGTACTCTGCTATGTGGGTATTTATGGATATCTTTCCATTGACCCAGCATTTTTTGTAGAAAGTATCATAAAATGAGGATATAATTTTCTCGTGTTTATAGTTAACGTTTAAGTGCATTTCCCTCATCATATTTACTTTGTAGTACATATTTTTTTTTCTTTTTTTTAAACTGGACCTTTGGGCAGTATGCTGTTTATTTTAGTAAAAAAAAAAAATATATTATTCTGCTGCAGGAAATACGTGCCTGATGCAGGTATGTGTGGTTCCAAAGTTTGAAAATTAATGTAAAATCTAATGATTAGATTTTATTGTGTACTGTTTTGGTAATCATTCCCAAGAGGCCTAAATAATTTAGTATTTGTAGGTTTCTTTCACAGTTGTGCTCTGCTCATTTGTCTCCCGAAAATTGTATTCTGTTTGATTATTATCTGATGTTTTCAGGTGCGCACTTGTTTTATTAAACCAATGTTTTCTTTATTTTTTTTTATTTGGGCTCGGTTTTATATTATTTAACAACGCAGTTGTACTATTTGAGTGTATGCAATTAAATAGCGGCGTAATCCACAGTAGTGGCTAACAAGACAACTTATATCGTTTTGTTTTATTCTTAGTAAGTGCTGTTTATTATGTTTTGTTCGAAGCACTAAAGCTTTTTACGTAGCCGGCCGGGTGACCGAGCGGTCTGCGGCGGTAAGCCATCGGCTCGAAGATCCCGCGTTCGAGTCCCAGCAGGGGCATGGGTGTAAATTCTAACAACTAAAGGGCGAATCATGACGGGTCGAAGTCCACAGTTACTAGACTGGGCCCATATAAAAATAAAGTTTACCAAGGTTTTTGCTTGTTATGTTAAACCATCTCTGTATTTTTTAGGGGAAGTTTGCCGAGTTCCTGTAGGGGTATTAATTGTTTTCACCAAATAGTAATCGACTTAATGTTCCCAGAGTTTTTGCTTTGTTAGATACGATTTTTTTATTGAACGAAAAAGTTAAACTGATGGCGTAGGTAGATTGCTAATTTATGGAAGTTAATATTTCAATGTTTATTTTTAGAGTATGTTTTTATATAGAGAGAGCATAGTGTTGTTGTTTTTGTTTTTTTTTTAATATGAAACTAACTGTAGGTGACACTCGCGAATATATTTAAGTTTTTCTCTAATCTTATAAATATTGCCATGCAGCTTCTGAACCGCGCCCGATACGTCTAACAATCCCCTTGTATTGTCACAAGACAGTAAATCACGTTTGAATTTTATTTTTTCATATTTCTCCCATAAAAAATTTGCATAATGAATTTGCAACTTTGTACCCGTCAAGGGTACATTAAAAACAATTGCTATACGAAAGTACTTCTAATACGATGTATAAAGTGTAGATTTTTCGATTTGAAAGAGTTACATTCGATTCGAAAATATTAGAATAGAATATACTGTATAAAAGCCAACATTTGTACCAATAATATATATACATTTGAAAGAATCTCCAAAAAAATATTCAAATATGATCAAATATATGTTCGACCTTTAATTTTCACACAACTATTCAAAGTCTTGGCAGGGGGCTAGGAAACGTTGGGGGAGATGATCCCCCTAGCCCCACTTGGTTACGGGTCTGCATAGTCTATATGTATACATTTAGTCATTGTTTATTATACAGAAGAGCGTGTAAGTCTTTTACGTCCGTAATAGATACGTGAGTTTTTGTGTGTTTTTATGGAAATCTGTGATTTTAATCGCACGCAGTGAAAAACTTACAGATGTTGTCTGTCTGGCAACAGTGACAAGAATATGATCCGATATGATCCAGAATACATATGACCCAGTAAGATGATGACTAAAAAAAGATTTACAACAAAATAATAAGAGCCATGTTCTACTTTCTGCAATCATAGTTTGTAGTAATGAAAATCTAATTTTATTATCCATAATTACTATGTTTTTTATCAGTAACAATACAGTCTTCGATATGGTAGTTAAGTTTAGCTTTGGGATTTCACCAGTTTTAGCTCGTTACGAGGATGAACTCATAAGACTGGCCTTCACTTCTTCCTTCTTTTATTACCAATATACAGATACAGATTTCAATGTATAGTCACTAGCATAACAAGAGAGGTTTAAAAAAACAGGTTTTTACTGTGTTGCAATGACGGAAAGTATTAACGCTGATAAGCATAACAAAATGAACTGCAATCCCTGCAGTGCTACACCGCTTTATACGAGCTCAATGATATCCTTGTGCCCATTCCGTATATATTTTCTTCTTCAGGACAGGCAGATATATTTTCTTCAAGTCCTCAAAATATGAATATTGTAGTAATTCAAAACGAATCAACACGTACTCTAGATAAAAGTGGCGAAATTTTGGACTGTTTCAGGGTCATTTCATGTGAAATCAACACACTTTT
>JAGDQP010019393.1:0-34934 GCA_022664845.1 Lepisma saccharinum
ATAATAATTATGTAATCGATTTTGTATCATGCTTTCCAGGGCGTAAGAACGATTATTAAGAAACAAATCAATAGTGTATGTCAATATAGAAAAGAACAAGTTTATCTTGTTTATCATTTTTTCAATTTTAAATTCCTACATTTTTAGCTGCATAATTCACTGTTAACATGTTTTTATAATGTGGTTATGAAAACAAATATCTAAGTTAGAAAATGAGGAAAAGGATTGTGGTTGTTTTTGTAGATCTCAGGGAATTTACAAGATATCTCTGAGTAATACTGTATGGTTTGAACTCGTAGTAAAGAATTGCAATAATTAACCTTCTAAAACATATTATCATCAAGATCATAAGACATAATATATCATATCATATCAAGAGTTTCTTTAAATGTAAAAAAGAAATAGCACAGTGACTCTAAACATCCCACACCATATTTATTCCGAAACCAAACAAAAACAAGTTTTCATCTGCAAACTACAGATAATTTCTAAGATCTGCGAATCAGCAATTGCTAAAGGATTAAAGAATGTTTAGAAAAATCAAATATTATTGCAAAATATCGGGCTGGTTTCAGAACACAAGTTTCAACTATTCATCAACTGATGAGATTATTTACAGATACACAAATTGCTTTAAACAAAGGATGGAGAGCAGCGGTTGTTTTCATAGACCTTACAGTAGCATTTGATACAGTCTAGCATGAGGGACTCATATACGAATTATATTCCGTAAACCTTTCGGCTACAATAACCAGATGGATAATGCAATTTGTAACGAATAGAATTACTAAAATCAAATTCAAAGAGGAATTAAGGGAAGACGTATTCATTAGGAGAGGTGTAATCCAAGGAGCGGCTTGATTTAATTTACGTCAACGACACTTCTTCTGCTTCCCAAAATTCAACTCAACTTGGATTATTCGCGGACGACACGGCGTACTGGTCATCTACAAGAACCTTTCGATCACTCATATCAAACCTTTGGATCGTTCCACTGAAGACAGACAAATATTATACAGAAACATCCACTTCCCTCCTATTAGCACTTATATGAAAGATAGCCGGAAAAGATACATCGAATCCAAAAAGAACAAAACATTTGCAATAATTAACCTTCCAAAACTTATTATCATCAAAATTATAAGACATAATATATCATATCAAGTCCTTCTTCAAATGTAAAAAAGAAATAGCACAACGACTCTAGAAACAATTAACATCTCCACAAACTAAACCACGGAATATGTGAGAGTGAAAAGGATGACAATCTTCAAGATAAAGGCACTACCAGTTCAAATCAGATACTTCATAATATCTTGTCAATTCCCTGACATCTACAAAAATAACAACAATCCTTTCCCTTATTTTTCAACTTACAAAACATATTTTCATTCAAAAATATTACAATTAATTCCATTATTCCTCGTATCTTACAAATTCTTATAGGTATTGAGCTCTGGATAAAATAGTTACATCGGTCTATTTAAAAACATCTAAATATTCTAGAACGGTCAAAGTACCTGGTTGTTAGCCTGGTACGGGATGTTTTTGTTCTCTACAGAGTCTGACTCGAATCAACGTGAAAAGTTCTAACCTTCTAAACAAATTTTAATACATTCTAAAGGACGAAAGTGGCCCAACTTGGCCAGAAGTTCTTCCTGGTGGCCTTGCGGGCCCTCGCATTTTACTTCTTTGCGACCTTCTCAAGTAAGGAAGAAGTGGTGAGTCAAGTAACCTTGATCTAACCAACAATTGCTACAGCATTGCGTTCCTAAATGCGTTGAAAGAATTTAGGTCTGTATTGTTAATACAACGAAGAAATATTTCACCGCTTGATGGCAGAATAGCTTGAATTAAATTATCATTACAAATGCTGCCGTTATGTTGTCTCTTGTTATTTATCTTGCATCTGCTAAAGTTGGCCATAAAAGTCTAAACGAAATGCCGGATCAGAGTCCTATTTTAAGTGTGTATTTTCTTTTAAAACGTTAGGGTTAGAAAAACATTTCCAACTGTTTAGGTGCTCAAATATTACGACCACTGACATGGCGTTACACAGAGTATACCAAACTGCATTCTTCGAGTCGACTCGAAGAATGCTATTTTGCTAACCAATTTTTGATGGGCTGAATCCTCAGAAACCTCCGGATTTCTGAGGATACTACTAAGCCTCTAATAATTAAATAAAATGTATGTGCCTTCTTTAAAATCGTCGAAGGACACACAAAATTACCATCAAATATTCTCAAACAACTCATCTTCGAATGTTTAACATCTATACTAATAATGTTTGACAGACTGTCCGGATTTTCAGTTTAGGAAGGGTGTAAGTGATGTTTTGGACGGTTTATATCAACTTTTCATAGCAAAAATTTTAAAGTTTAGGGGTGTTGTCGATAATGTGGGACTGACACCCCCACAGGAGGGGTCTGGCTGAATCACTGCGGACAATCCTTATTTCCAGTTAAGGTGCGTTCCCTTAAATATGCAGATCCATTTCCAACCTGAGGTTGTAAATAACTGTCTAAAAACTTGTTAGAAATTGCTGTTATTGTGGTGTATTATGATATTTATGTTGTTCGTTTATGTTCCAACATTTATTAAAAAAACATAATGGAAGAAACATAGACCAATAATAAAACGTAATTAGTCATATATTTCTATTAACCAAAATTATATTTCATGAATTGGGACCTCTTTCGCAGCACAGATCGTATTTTGTTCAATTAGTAAAATTTCATAATTATAATTATAATCATAATCATAATAAAATTTCATAACAACAATTAAACGATCTTAAAGAAACTCTCTAAAGCAAATGATGCTAGCATGAAATGCCAATTCTCAAGAAATCAGTATTGCATGTTCATATGATCGCACTGTTTAAGTTCATTGTACGTATTGTGGGTGGCGTGCTTTTTGCGACCTGTATATTTTGCGGCCCAAAATTAATTCGATCGATGTGTTTTGCGCCGCTGATTACTGATTTATAGTGAAATGCTAATGTTGAACCTGTTATCACTAGTAACTAGATTGATATTTCCTTATCTTTTGCACCCATTTCCCAAAGGGTCCTTGTCCATATTTTATTTTTAAATTGAGATATCCCCCCATTGTTGAGTTAATTTTATCATTTTGTAATGCAGTAGTAAGATTTTACGATTCCAAAGGGTCTTCAAAATAGTTTAATTAACGTAAGAAATTTAAAAAAAAAAACAGAATCATACTTAACAGCAAAATTGTGTATATATATATATCTTATATATTTATCGTTTTCAATATTTTTTTTGCAAGGTAAACTAATACTACTCAATTTAAAAAGATATTCAGAGCTGCACATTGAACCTAGCATTGAAAAATAAGAAGCGTATATACCAAGTGTTTTTTCAACATTTATGGCGCTTGGACAAAAAACACGTTTGAAAATGAACGTCTCCAAAATACATGTACCGGTAACAAGCTTGTTGCATATTTCTGCTTAGATCCGAATTAAGTCATATTACTAGTATAATTTTGGGAGCAAGATACTACAATTTTACAGGCAAGGAAGTTCGTTTTGGGTAAAGGTTAATGTACTTCTTGAGCAATATCGATGCGTCGTGAACGGTGTATGCGGGATCCGGAGGTAGTGTCATATTCTCGACCCACGGTACGAAGTGAGATGGGATGGTCAGTCTCACGGTCGACCGCCTATATCTCCGAATGTGCCCAGAAATACCAAGGACACTCTTATACTCAATTTGATAGGATACTGAGTGCACCTCTGAGCACCAACCATAGGAACACTGCGAGAAAATGTTTCCAGTGCTTTGGCCGGAATTTGAGGCCGATTTGCATTCAGGATCATTTTCGGAAACATCGAAATTCATTTCGTTGTCTATTTCATTTACACATTTCTATGGGAAGCCAACTTCGCACAGAATGTAATAGAAAGCACGCGATCGTCACGTACGGATACGAAATTAATGGAAAATGGAATTCCCGGAATGGAATTTCTCGCCTTAGATTGCCTTTGCGGAACCTCAGACTTCCATTGGACCGAGCGCTCTTCCTAAATACACGGTTAAAATGCAATATCATTAATGAACTTAACTGCTCAAGACGTCGCGTACTTTAAACTATGAAGATTGGCCGCGAAATGCACGATTCATTTCTCTGGCGTTGCAAAGCGCACGATATTCTGTATGGTTACAAATTGCAAGATCGTAAAACGCACGGACCCGTATAGTGAAGTGTTTGGTCTAAAGATATGGGTCTAAAATCAATCATTTTTCATTGTATATCATTACAATAGGGAGGGGATCAATAGAAAAAAGAGGATTTGTCGTAGAGATCTCTAGTGTATACATTGTAATGGAAATATCAGTCTTAGTTGGGTAGTTGAAATGACTTTCAACACAAACACAAGGCCAAAGAATGAATTTAAACGGACGGTGGTTCGATTCAGATTTCTCCGATGGGTTTGAAAGCATGAAATTGTTGTTACGTTACAGAGGTTTGTTAAAATGTATCCTCGTTCTGATTTACCGTTCTTCGGGACGCAGATTGTTCCGATTTTCATCGTTTACAGTAAAAGTATATAAAAAATGTATCTTATCGTATAAGACTCAAACTATCGTTATTAAGAGTTTTATGTGACACGCCAATATAATTTTATTTTTTTCTATTTCTTGTTTCTTAACACATGATGGTAAATCAGTTCGTTGTAAGCTAATTCCTCCTGTGACGCATGTTCTCAAGTTCATAAGCACAAAGAATTCAGCACAAGTTTGTGTTCATATGTAGAGTTGTTGGAAAACGTTTCATTTTTTAGTGTCGCTTGCCTCTGTAAGACTACTATTTTCAGCTATACTTGAAAATTGCTAATTATAAGAAAGCTCTTTAGGGAAAGTTATGCATTAAATAAGAAAAATATGAAATTAAAAATTTTGAAATTCATGTACCAGGTGTATGCATAAGTAGTTTCCGGTTTAACTAAGAGATAGCGCCAGCGAAAAGTACGCAGGGTACTCATTTGGTACATACGTCATTTTGTTCGTCTGACATTAAACTACAAACACACACAAGTTGAGTCAGCCAAACACTAGCGTCTTTGTTCAAGGGCGCCGGGACCCGGGGGGGGCTTTGTGGGCACTGACCCCCCAAAGTTGAAGTGGGACCCCTAATGGGGGGCAAATGATAAGGTGCAGTCGTTTCTCCTATTTCTACAGTACATGGTAATTTGTTTTCCCTTTCTACTAAGTTTATTTCCCTTTGGCAAATCTATTTCATTGATAAATTCCTCCCTGAAACTCGTGTGCTACAGTACTTACATAAATTACATCACGTATAATACCTCTCTTCTGGCTAAAGGAGTTAATTCGTGCATTGCCTGTGTTGTTTCTGGAGTTTCGTCCATAACATCGATAAATACCATAAGAAAAGAAAAGAAAGAATGAAAGAAAAAGTGAAACCGTATTTTCTGTCGTTTAACACTCGGAACGCCAACATCGGGTCATAAATTACCCATACAGTCAAAATATTATTTTTGTCCATTTGTCATTAAATGGAGGAGTCAAATTCTGTGTATTCTTCACGTACGTGCCCAAAATCTTATGGTAGAAAATGACATTAAATCCATGTGTTTGTTGTGTAATAATCTAAGAAAATCAAACTCGAGTAAATTTGACCCAATCTTGGCGTTTTTTGTAACTATTTTTAAATGATATTTTATATTAAAATAACGAGTTGTTGTCGGCTCTAATGATCACATGTCTCTTTACGAACGACCTACACTTTATATTTTCTCAATCAAGGAGCGAAGAAACGTGGACGAAGCTGCTTGTGTAGTGGTAAAGACAACAATGCTCCATAGTGTCAGCAATGTGATCGCTTTATTTGCAAGAATCAGAATACAACATATACGGTGTCCTTTACACGTGAGAGAGTAAGGTAATTTGATTCTGGTAATTATATATGTGTATATAAGGAAGAAACTCACGGTACCTTCATTTTTGTAGAGCCACGAAACTGGTTACAAGGTTAATATGATGTATTATTTTTTCTGTATTTTTCATTATTCTGTAGTATCTACTTACAAAAATAAAAGAAAATATAATAAATAAAAACAATACAATGCAATAAATAAAATACAATGAATATACCCATACACTAAAATACCTTGATTTTGAACAAGTACTTTATTTGGTACGAGAAATAAACATGGGTCGAAAATGACTCATCTTGGCGTTCTGTGAGAAGAAATTATCTTGGTGTTCCGACGGTTAAACACCATTCATCGTGATTTTGTCATATACAAACAATTTAAGAAAAATACAAAAATATGCAAGAAAAGTAAGCGACAAGAATTCACACAAAAGTAGGAGTAGACTACCACTATGAAATATATCCGTCAAACTGCTGTTTGGATGTAATTATTGTTTACTGTTAATTCCGTAATTTTGAATTTCTAATACAACATATAAATAGGGAAACTATATACAGCGGCAAAAAAAAAGTATTTGCACAAGTTCAACAAAGAGGAAAGACAGACTTTATCACACGTAAAACATGGACCATTTCGAAATCTCTTGCCCTTTTATGACAATTTTAATGCCTTAGATAGAATAGACCTACTATAGAACTTACTACCACTCGATACCTATACGGTAACATGCAACGAGAGAGTGAGGACTACGTAATTCATCGAAAAAAATGTATTTGGACAACCCAATACTATTATCGAAATAAATGTTCTAGGCATCCTTTTGTGTACGAGAGCAGTCCACGTAGTGTATTGAAGCAATCCACACCGCGTCAGGACAGTAAAGCTTGTTTGGAAGCCATGCTTTACCGTTGGATACATTATAAAGAAACATAAAACAGAGCATTGCGGAATAGAATCCATTCTGGCCAACCAAGAAAACTAACTGCCCGGAATGAAACCTACATTGTTCTTTCTGTGAATAGAACTCAAAAAAGTAATGCTAAAGATTTGGCTATTTCACTCACCTAGGTTATGCAAGGTAGTGTTACACCACAATTCATTCTGAAAATTGGGATTTAAAAGATATGTATCCAGGATATGAATACTGACCACTCCATTAGTAATTACCAACATCAAATCATAACAGACACTCCAACATTTTTACCAATTGAAGCAATGTTCTGCCTTCTGAAAGCTTCATTCTTCTCTCGCCACACGTCCTGATATCCATCACTGCAATACAAATTTATCTTGGTCTATTCTTTTTATTATTATTATTATTATTACTTTATAAGTTTTCCAAGATTTCAGGTACTCATATTGATATTTCTTGGAAAATTAGAAATTCTTCATTCTGCTTTCTTCTGATATGTATGTTTTGATTCAGGCTACACATCTCTTGAATCCTAAATTTTTGTTCACGTCTACACATCTGCAATTTATAGACAAGTGAAATAGCCAAATCTTTTGCACTGTTTGTTTGAGTTTTGTTCACAGAATGTAGTTTTCATTCCGGGAAGTTAGTTCCCTTAGTTGACCAGAACGGATCCCCAATAATTCTTCTGTTTTATATTTATAATGTATCCAACGGTGGAGCATAGCCTTCCAACAAGCTTCGCTATGTCTCAGTACCTTTTACCTTCCTTCCACACGTAATTTGAAATTAAAGTGAGCAGTTCCAATATTGTTCAGTTCATTTTGCTCCCCATGCTGCTGCTTTGTGCCTGACACGGTGTGGATTGCTTCAATGCAGCACGCAGAGTACTTTTGAACACAATAGGGTACCTAAAACATTTCTTTCGAGAGTAGTATGGGGTTGTCCAAATACATTTCTGCGATGAATTTACGTAGTTGTGACTCTTCGTTGCCTGTTACCTTACAGGTGTATCGAGTAATAGTTATTTCTAATGTATTCAAATTATCATAAACGGACAAGAGATTTCGAAATGGGCTCTTTTTTGCCTGTGATAAGTCTATTTTTCCCCTTTGTTCAACATGGCAAATATATTTTTTCTCTCACTGTAGGTGAAACCAAAGCTTCTTGAACCATGCCTGTCGAGATAGAGAACCGAGAATTAAAAGAAGAAAAACAATATTTGTCCAATAAAGCAGTAGCGCGGCGGAAGGCTGAGCCGAACAGAAAGAGAACCACATTTGGAAAAGCTGAATAACTCCACTGCATAGACTAACATCAGTTTCTGTTATTTCCTAAGTTTATTTTCTAGTAATAGCAGAAACTTTGTTCTTATTAGTGAATTTTTTTGACGTTATACAAACCTAGTTAACTTCTGTAATAGCTGGGCCTGGGGAAGCCTGCATAATGACTATATGTATACTATTATATGTGTTTCTTTATGAATATACAATATTTAGCAAAATATGAATTGGGTTTGTATCAAATGTGCCTTCTTAGACTCTTATCTATCAACAAAAAAATATCTGAATGCAACCCTCCCCTCCAAGTTACACAGAAATCGGCGCCCTTGTCTTTGTTTTACCGTTCAGTGATCATTTAAAAGTTTGTGCCTGAAAACGAGCATTTGCGGCACGCATTGCTTTTCTTATTTAATCAAAAGAAAAAAGGCTGTTGAAAGTCATCGTGTGCTGGTAGAAACATATGGTGAACACGCTCCATCGATTAGAACATGTGAGACATGGTTTCGACAATTTAAAAGTGGTGATTGCAATGTGAAAGACAGTGCGCGCTCTGGTAGACCAAACAAGTGCGAAAACGAGCAATTCCAGGTGTTATTGGAGGATGATCCCACTCAAACTCAACAGCAATTGGCAAAAGCATTACATGTGTCACAAAAAACAATCTGCAGACGTTTACGAGCAATGGGAAAGTTCAATAAACTGGGTAAATGGGTCCCAAACGATTTGAATGAACGTCAAATGGAAAATCGCAAAGTCACTTGTGAAGTGCTGCTTCAACGCCACGAAAAAAAATCCTTTTTGTATCGAATTGTGACGGATGACGAAAAATGGATTTATTGTGAAAACACGAAGCGGAAAAAATCGTGGCTTTCAGCTGGCGAAGCCGGTCCTTCAACACCAAGGCCAAATCACTACGGCAAGAAGACCATTCTTTGTGTCTGGTGGGACCTGTGCGGTATTGTGTATTATGAACTCTTGAAGCCCGGCGAAACCGTTAATGCACAACGCTATCGCCAACAAGTGATTAATTTAAATCACGTATTGATCGAAAGACGACCGGAATGGGCCAGAAGACATGGCAAAGTGATTGTGTTACACGACAATGCGCCGTCTCACACAGCAAAACCAGTGAAAGACACCTTTAAATCGCTTGGATGAGATGCATCCTTCCGCACCTGCCGTACTCCCCAGACCTGGCGCCATCTGACTATCACCTCTTCGCATCAATGGGGCAGGCGCTCGCAGAGCAGCACTTCAGCGATTTCGAAGACGTTAGAAGCGGGCTCGACAAATGGTTTGCCGCAAAAAACAAGCAGTTTTTCGGGAATGGTATGCATCAATTATCTGAAAGATAGGCGAAATGTGTACAAGCCGATTGCTAAATTATAGATATTATTTTTCCTTGAAAATTACGTGTTTTCTTTACCCAAAAAACCGTCAAAAACTTATGCATACACCTGGTAAACTATCAATAAATTTGAATAAAAATACTGTTTTCTGGTTGACTTTACAAGTCCAAGTCGACGGCAGTTAAGAACGGGTCTGACGGGCTTAAAATAATTCCTTAGATAGGGTGGGCCGATTTTTGTCTGATATTGGGGTTCGAGTTGTCATCAAAAGTTTTGGATTAGTACCAAATAAAGCCATGCCACATATGGCTGTCCTAAAACAATATTTAACAAGTCCCCTGGACTCCTAAAGGCCCTAATTGTTTTATTTTTTCAAACCAAAGAATAAAAACATTATACCAGTTTCCACATGTTTTGATTCGAGTAGTTATGAAAAGTTGTGTATTGGTACGAAATCTAGCCATGTAAAATGTTGCCCTTGTTGCCCGTAAAACGTTTTTGGTCGTTTTCAAAACCAAAATATTCGCGGGCTCGGGGTTTGATCTGGCTGTGTTTCGGGGAACAAACATAACATAACATTATACAACTTAACATTTTTTCATCCGGCTGTGTTTGGGGCGACCAAAGATAACATTACATTCTATAACTTTCGTACGGTACTCAAACACAATTTTTTCACAATTATTTTTCGGGGGGTTGGGGGAGCGGACAAAACAGTCGATTATTTAAGTTTGAGTTTGAGTAGCGTGCAATAGTTGTAGAATGTTACGTTATGTTTGTTCGTCAAAACACAGCTGGATCAAAAATATTTAGCCGGGCCCCTTAGCCAGCGAAAATTTTAGTTTGAAAACGGCCGTGAAGGGCCACATTTGACATGGCTAAATTTCGTACTATGCACAACTTTTCTCGACCTACTCGAACCCCAAAATGTTGAAACTAGTATCATATTTTTATTCCATGTTTTGCAAAAAAAAAAAAAAAAAGTAGCCCCTTTAGGTCCGTTTAAATATCGTTTTAGGACGGCAATATTTGGCATCACTTTATTTGATACCAATGCACAAGTTTTGATGACAACTCGAACCCCAATGGTCTACAATAATATCTTACATTTGAGAGTATCATCTCTACAACTCTGTTTATTTGGAAAGAACGTGGGACATGAGTTTAGGTTCACAGAAGAATATTTATTGAACACAATGCATCAAACGTACCGTAGGAGTTTCGTCTAATTTATAATAATGAGTACAATCAGCGCTCTATTTAATTGGGGCTGTTTGTGTAATTTTTGATGTTCCAAACAGATGTCAGATGATGTCAGAAAAAAATAGGTATATATTAGTATTAAATAACCATTAAAGTGACAGAGGCAGAATAAACGAAGTTCGATTTGTTCGTTTTCAGAAAAACAAAGTGATGGAACATAATTTTCCTTGAGCATACTTGATCAAACGATCAAATGACATTTAACGTATACATTTTTATCTCATTTATGAAACTTAACGAAAGGTGCAATCCTTTAACTTTGGACCTATTTCATATTTGGAAGCTGCATAAGCAATTAATTATCACTATTACTTAGAGCCTCCGCTCTAATATGTTCTTTAATTTCCTAGGACCTGTAAATTATCAAACAATAATTTTCGATCAACTCTGAACAAGAAATGTCGAAGTGCTTGCAACAGTGTTTTATCTCATTTATAATATTGAGGTAGGGGGTTACTTGCTCCTTAATTTGGGCCGTAAAAATGGATTTTCAAAGAAGAACAAAAAAGACAGAATAATTAAGCAATTGGAACTGTAGCTTAACCCATTTTAGTGACAAGAATATTATGGTTAGTCCTCGAACATATTTCATTCAAGTTCCTTCAACTGTAAAGGATCAAACGATGTTGACCAAATCTGATCAAACGATAAAAAACTATTTCTAACATTAATTCTATTGGATAAGCTTAAGGAGGGGACCATAGCCATCCACTATCTGTCATTCAATTTCTCAGAAGCTGTAAGCGATCAAATGGTAATTAGCTTTGATCAAATCGGATCAAAGATAATCAAACGATTACGGTCAATAATTTCATTTGATCAGCTCATTTAATTAGCCCCACTACCATACTTCATTTTCCTTAGCTACAATGATAGATTAAACTATAATTAACGAACTTCCAAGACGTTTTTAGTTAAATAGGTAATAACGTTTAACTTCACAAGTCTAGGATTGTTCCCAGAAACCCTCAGCACAGTATCCGATTTTCTTAAACAAGAAAGATGACAAATGGGATCTAATTGCATAATTGCTCTCGTCTACAGCAGAAGCACAGAACTAAACTAGAGAAAATATAGCAAAGCCAACACGTGTATTAATTACAAAACAGAGGAAAACACGTTTTCAACGTAATTGCACTAAAATTAATTTAAGTATAACACCACGTTAGTTTACTATTTAGTTAGAAAAATATTGTTAGGTACTGCAAATGATTCTAAGCAATGATATGTGGTTTGAGAAATTGTTTGGTACTTGCTTAGCTATGAACAGTGCTGAAGTTTGCCAGTCGCTATTAACTTAAAGTGCTACGGAGTGTCTCTAATTCGAAACACCTTAGTAGAGCTAACAATCGTCAAGTGTCAATGTGCTAATCATGCAACGAAGTACAACGAAAGCTATATTTTCTCTACTATTATTGTCATTGAATCTATGTCTACGTTTATTCAATATTCAAAAAATCTGCACGCTCACTTATACATTCTTGTGCGTCAATCATAAGTAAATAAACAAATGGCTTGTTGGCTAGGATCTCACTACCATGACTTCAGAAATAGTAAGGGGTAAGTCAGTTTAGGCGCTCCATTTGTCTGTAACTGCGACGGGACAAAACTTCTTGGTATCCGAGAAGTTAACGAATGGTTTGCTAAAGAGTTTCCAGCAATTGTCTCGCTATAATGATCCCAAAAAGGAGACGTCAGGTGTATTGAAGAATATGTTAACTTCCACAGCAAAGAGAGACAGAGAGAGAGAGGAAAGAAGCACATTTGCGAACATCTACCGCATGCACACAGTCGACCAAATTGTGTGTGATGAGTTGGTTCTCCGGCGTAAGATCGTACGGTACAAATGATCTTGCGTCCCTCTACCAACTTTAAAAACACTAGAGGCCCTCACAGATGGTAGAGACGGGGTTGTGAGGCTTCACGGGGTTGTGAGGCTTCAACTAACTTCTACCTGTACCAGGAATACCAAAGGTCTGCCACATTGGACATAAATATATTACTTCAGGTCGAACCTGCAATTCTAGTTGTAGCGAACTATCTCAGCCGCCAATTCAGAACTGTTGGAGGTAGGAATTAAAAATATTATTTTATTTTATTTATGTCATAAAAATAAAAATAAAATATTGTAGTAATGTTTAGGAAAATGTAATAGTAATGGTTTGCGGTATCACGTCTAAGTAGTTTTAAAAGATGTCAGCGATGGACGAATATTAGGGGGGAAATGTGTGAAAAAGTCAGTCTCTCATGGTTAATCAATGCTGGAAAATAAAATTAAAATACAAAATACCATCAATGTTAATTATGTTATACATCCGTTTGTCTTCAAATGACGATGAGTAATTCTCACCTAACTTCCTCCTTCAAAAACCAAAAAAAACTATTGTTTCCAGATGCAAATCGAGGCGCAGTAAAAATTGAAACAAAAATTAAATAGTCAGTGATGTCAATGGATTAAAATTGCCTCGATTATTAATCAACATCATATTCAGACCAATAGAAAAGGCAAATAAAACAATTACAAGTAAATCCGGTTACAGTATCGAATTTGTTAATCGTCACATAATAACTTCCATCCTTTTAAATCATTCCAAATCTCTAGTTACAATAATAACAAATATCTCATATTCTGAGAAATTAATCAAACTCCCAATTTCAATAATCCTACATCATCCTTTCTCAGATAGCCTGGACTTATTAAAATCAATAAAGAAAAAACATTTATGCTTCAATCTGGAAGGTTTTGTCAATACCTTCACCTCGATTAAAATAGCCAGGTTTTTCTAAGTCCAAAAGTACTTAACCTCTGTTTATTTCTGCATTCGCTAGAAAGTAATTTTGTAACCTTAGTTTTTGATTAGCTCAGAAAATTCGCGTTGTGACAAGTCAAAGTGTGGCCGTAGACATTAGCCAGGCAACGCCAAGACCACCAGTGTCAGTCATAACACAAGTGCGCTTAGAAACTCTTTCAAATTGTGTGTGCATATTGTATTGAGTTTTGAAGTGGCAAGCAAACATTCTGGTGTCTCATGAACAGTTCTCAAAACACCAAAAAAAATTCCAGCAGTTTTCCACTGAAGTAGGTGAGTTTAATTCATCAACTGTTATTCGTCTCGGTTTTGTCATTTTGAAGATTAAAAAGTTTTAAAGTTATGACACACTGGTAAAATTGGAAATTAACTCATATGTAGATATTGCATCGGTGAACTCGGCTAGGTATTACTTGCATTATTCGGTTCGCCGCGAAACAAATGTGATCTGTTTTTATTGTCCCTTGGTGTATGTCCTAATGCATGTTATATATTAAAAAGTTTAAAGGAAGTCCCCAAGGTAAGAAAGTGTGTATAACAAAAGCTCCCCCCCCCCTTTTGTGCCCCAGTAAGAAGTGCTCTCCAAGAACATCTTCAACGTCCCCGTCAGTATTTAAATTCTCATCTTAGAAAAAAAATCTTCCCCTTTTAGTACCACTAACGTCTTGGTTATCTCACCCTTGAAAGAACAAAAATACTAACGGAACGGTATGTTAGCACAAAACTCCAGTTGACACAGGATAACTTTTGGATGAAATGATCATCTCAAGTCTTCCTGTTATTTGACACTTTCGTGAAAGCAAGTTTCAAAACTTGCATTGGTAAGAAATATAAATCACCACTCAGAAGTTTATTTGAGATGTCTGAAGAAGACTCAGGCAGACACTTTCACACATTATGAAACTACACATGCAACTTCCAGCAGTGAACCACCATGTTCGTTTTTTGCATGAATATTCAATTCTTATTCATGCAGCACCCTGTTACAGGATACGGAAAATGGCTTCTCTAGGAAAATAGAAAGCGTGATACCAGTCCTCAGTTCAAAGAGTACAATCTTGATCAAACCAGATCCACACCCACAGAAAAAAAAATGTGCACTAATATAAACTCCGAGAGCTTCTTTTAGGAACAGGTCTATAATATTTACCTTATATGTTGTGTACTGGCCTGCTCCTACTTTAACTTGAAATATGATGTTTGCTACTAGAATGTCCTCTTGACAAACACATGAGTGCTTCACCTAGCAGTAAAAATGCATTGGACACACAAAGCTTATGACTGGATTCTGTGTAGAGGTGGTTTGTAAGTTGAGTCTCTTCTCGATAAAAGAAGCAATTGTCGCTTGTCGTGTATAGGTCTAGAAACAAGATGAAATGTCAGTTTCCTGAGAGTTGTAGAACGATTCAGATTGTACTAAAGAAATTTCACGAAAACTGGAGTATTTTTTTTATTGTACACTGTTTGGTGTTTTATGTTTATTGGTCATTTCTCCGCTTTTAGATCATTTTTGGGATTTCGCAAGTTTTGATCTTATTTTGCAACTTCCCCTTTTGTATAATTCTTTATTATGTTGTACGCATGTGTTCGTTTTTAAATAAATATCAATATTTTTACAAGTGCCGTTTATCGTTAATAAAAGACTATAAACTATTTCTATAATGCATGTTATAGTTGCAAGTAGTTCTCATGCTAAACTATTGAAACTTAGGATACCATTACTCGGTATTATACAAATATCCTGTCTACGGTAACGTATTGGAAAATGTTCTGGAATATTGGTTACTGCAGTAACTGGGAATCCAGACCGGGCCGGGCAATATACTATTATCAGACATCAATTCTGTGCTTCTAGGATCTGCAAATTTAATTTTATGCACTGCAAAAAAAATGACATTTTGTTCCCTATAGAAGACATGAAAAATAAAGAAAAGGGTTTTATAAAACCCTTAAAATAGCTCATTTGTAACTTAAGTCTGAAGGTCAGCAAAATTCATTGATCTGAAAGAAAAATAACATAGTTTTGTGTCCACAATGGTGTCCAGGTCTGGAGTTTCGTAGTGACTGTGTTTTTCAATGGATATTGTGTTCTTACCAAGTATTTAAACTATAAAGTAATAATGGTTTCCTTATATCAGGCATGGCCAACAGTACGCCGGCAATAATTCATCGTAATAAGTAATGAAATTTAACTTTAAAAGATATTTACAATGATATATTTTATATTGATCTCACAGTAATAATATTATTTAACAAAGACAATAATTAAATAACATTGTCTTGAAAAAAATGGCGAATTTATTTTCATTTATTTTCTGTCCGTGACGGTAGCAGTCATCATACACTACAAAAAATAGTTGTGTTCATTCAAGACAGTGCAGTGTCCCAGCGTGACTACAACTTTTTGTGTGTTAAATCAACACACACATGGTGTTGATTTCGGCACTGGGAGAAAAAGTTACTGCTGCAGCGAGATTTGAACATGGGTTGCTCAGTTAGAGGTCAAGCCTTAACGATTCGGCTAAATTGTAAGACAGAAAAAGTGCTAGATGCAAACTATATTTATTGAACAACATTTCAATTGAACGACTACGCTATAGATTCTAACAGTGTAGAGAATCAAATATATGTTGCTGTGCCCCCAAAACAAACTAAGTTATTTGCACGGCTTATCCCATGATTTAATCACTTCATATATGTCAATCGGAAACGAAAATTTCCATTTATTGAGAATGTTCCACTTGTATGAAAGCAAGCAAGATGGCGACAGCCAAACACTTGGCCAGTATTACGGCTTTGTTATCATAACAACACGTTAAATGCTGCACTTGCTTTCAAAGAAATGCAACATGTTCTCAATGAATAGGAATTCTTATCCCTAATTGGGAAATGAAACAATTATTAAATCATGCGATAAGTCGTGAGAGTAACTTCGTTTGTGTTTGGGGTTCAGCAACATTTTTATATCCTCTATACTGTTTGAATCTAGTGTTTTTTTTTATGTCTGATGATTTAGCCCAGATGGTTAGATACTGGACTTCTAACTCAACAACCCATGTTCAAATCTTGATGCAGCTATAAATGTTTACCCTAGTACCGAAAATAACACTCTATGTTGTGTTGATTTAACACAAAAAGTGATAGTCACGCTGGGACACCATATTGTGTTGAATTAACAAAGCTATGTTTTGCAGTGTATACTGGTCCTCGTATAGAAAGCAATTGGCCACTCCTGGTGCAAAAGAGTAGGGCCCTGACCACTAATTCTAGCTATCTCTTAACCTTCGCTCACTGCTTTCATTAGTAACCCGGTTTGATCCAACAGGTTTATAAGACCGTAAACATTTCTGATGGATTCCGTGCTTTTATCCTGATTTTAATACTTGTCTCCATCAAAGTTTACTCGCAATGTGTCAAATAAGTGTTTGTATATGAACATTTTAAAGAACCAAACGATCTTCCAAAGTGATTGTTCAGGAAATATTACAAAAATAAGAAAGCGTGGACAGCGGTTAAAGGTAATTGAATTGAATTTGTTGTGGACTGTCTTAGTGGTACAGTACTATGGCTTACATTTGGTTTCCGTCTGATTGTAATGTATACTGTCGGAATATCCACTCTTCTATAGGAATCGCTCCACGTAAAATATCCTATACCTGAAAGCCAGAACCGCGGAAGTCCATGAGCGGAAAATGTGATTAATACAGTTTTCTACAGTATTTGAAATGTCTCAGATAATGGTTGCATGATTCTGGCTGTTAAACATGCTAAATAATGTGAAAACGTAGGTCTATTATGCAGTGTGTCCATTTAGTTTCTATGTGAAAGAAAGTAGTATATTTCCCTCTTTTTTTTCACGAAGATAAGGGTTTTTGACTTACGCGATCCTGGTTCTCAGGTACAGATATAATAATAAATATGCGGGATAAAATGTCTCTTGGTACATATGAGAACGTGTGCTGCCAAGATGTTTAAGTTCCTTCGAATTTGCGACTATAGGAGCGAAACTTGACATAGTTTCCGAATTATTTTAGCCTAGAATGTTGTGGTAAATTTTTAAAAAAAAACGTATAAGTGTTGGTTTTTCAGAATAAATATATTTAGTTGTATGAAAAGCACACTAAAAATCAACCTTGTGCTACGGCCACCATATTCTAAAATGGTCGCCATCTATATACGTAAATACGCGTATGAATATTTGTGTTTTGTCTGCTACTTATACAAATCTACACTCCTGCATTGATTTACATTAAATTTTGCATGCACGTGCATTAGGTACTGGGACAGGTCGCAGATAGTCCGCGTCGTGTATTGAACTGCAGTTAGTGTTGCTAACTTATTTTAAACATTCAATTTTTCTCAAACATACAATGATTAAAAACAGATTCCGTTGAAGGTATTCACATCAAAATTGGCATATATATTATTAGACAAAGTAAATAAATATGGGTGTCCCCTTCTCTAAACAGCCCATGTGTAAGTGTTGCCAACTTATTTTAAATGATTTTTTAAAAAATGGCTTCAATACATTTGGAGGTATCCAGCTTGTTTTCAATATTATCTAATACAATACCTTTGATTTTATTTGAACAACAAACGGTAAGTAATGATAACTCTCCTTACGTGCCGAGAGGTATGTACATCGCTTCATTAAAAAAAATGCTTTCGGGGGAAACACATTTGCACAATTCTGCAAGACCGCAAAGAGGTTGTATAACTATAGGTACCACAATCATCCATTCGCAGTGAGGGTACGGTACGAAGGTTACACCTAGCAATGTGTAAATATGCTTTTAAAAGCCATTATAAGCATGAAGCTTCGTGTATAGATGCATTTAGTTTTAACTCGTGGTGAAAAACATATCGAAATTCGCCCAAAATTGCAAATGTGCTTACGGTACAATGTGTAGACACTTAACGTTAGCTCTGACCAAAAGAAGAAAAATAAAGAAAACGTCAACATAAATGAAAATTAAATTTTACAGAAAATTGTGACTACAAAGATGTCAACAAACCTAGCCATTTCTGTGAAGTTGGCGTCTAAGTATACAGTACATTACGATTTCAACAGGGAAATAGTATATAGCACAATCGTTATGCTGAACAGGGCAACTATTCCATTCACCGTTATAACACTGTGTCAGTTGTCTTATTCCTTATCAACCTCTCACTGATTGCAACTGCTACTTATAATATATTGCAGTGGGTTATCAGAGATAGATTCCTCTATTATTTCATAGACCTTAATAATAAGTGGCTAGTCCAGTGTATAAAATGCAATATTTATTTCTGCGCTGGAATTCAGATGGTGGGGAAGTAGCGCAGAATGTAGTGTTGTTAGTTTTGTAGTGTTCAAAATGATAATTGGCAGGATTATAGGTTTGGTATTCTCTGGCTTCTGGCATGAATCTATTCCAGAAACTAATCGTAGTTTCAAAAAATAAGGACACAGCTCACCAGTGAAAATGTATGAAGGTCTAATGGTCACATTCTTCAAATCTATTGGTAATGCTTCTTTCTACTAAACTATTTGTAAATTGCTCACGGATGGAAAACGTTTCTCGTTCTTTCTCTCAAGGAGAAGATATAGCTGCATTATTAGGTGTTACGTGCATGATACTGATCACGTAGCACAAACCGTTGGCCCTACTGCAGAAAATGTGTGATCGTTGTGGAACCGTGGGTTGAGTTCCCATATTAAAACCAATGAATATTATTATAGTATTTAGCGTTGGCAAATAGGCATTGGGATGCTTACAAATTTCCGCAGTTGGCCCAACGATTATATTATTAGTTTATCAACAGAAAATTATTGTTTTGCGAACCAATTTTTGTTTATCCAGCCACATTTATTGTTAATTTTTCAATGGTAAAATTGTTTTAATAACCTAAATCCACACTTTCGCCAACGACATTTATTGTTAGGTTTTCAACCTTAAGGTTATTGGTTTACCACCCTGAATCCTAATACGGGACAACCAGATATTATTGTTATTTTTTAAACCATACAGGTTTCGCTTTTATTTCGTTTAATCATGGGACTGTTTTAAATCCCTTAGTTGTTGGCGGTTGGGAGGAAGACTCAAGGATGGGCCGTTGCGCTTGGGAAGGTGGGCGGGCTAGCTATGGTGACCTAGGGCGCGGCTTAGAGGCGGATTTTCCATTCCAGAGTTTTACTATTGACTATTCCCTAAACATGTGTTGCGTGAATTTGTTTAAAGTCCATTTCCTTTTAAAAAAAGTCAGTGGATTCATTTTTTGGAAACTAAAATCGTCAATAACATGTAGGAAGGAAGATATTTATTTATGTTTTAGTTTTCGAGAAGTTACTGGTTACGATAGAGGTTTGCATGCGGTAATGTGTAGAGGGTTACAGAAGGTAATGTATTACACAGTATATAGTTAGTGCAATTAAGTTGATTTTTTTATATCTGCAATTTTGTATTATTTAATGATGATTTAGAACTGAAGAAAGGAGGTAACATCAGCGAGTTTCTGTGAAATAAAAATTACATTCTTGTCTTGATGTGGGTGTGGTGTTTTTTCTTGTACTCTGTAATCTTCTCAAAACGTTACTGCTTGTATAATTATGTTTATAGTGACTATATAGACAAATTTAAGTTAATATATTAACTAAGAATCAGACAATATGTGTTTAGAACAAAATTAATCGGGGTAAATTTGGACAATACAATGCCGCATTGTGCTGTATTTTCCTATAGAAAGAAAGTTTTTCCTAGTTTTGTTCTTAGTAGCGTACTTCTCAAACTGTAGCTAGTATTTTAAAATACCCTGTATTATGTGTACTAAGGTAAGAAGATGATTGATAGGTAAAGCCAGGGTTTCCGCCAGTATTTTCCGTTTGGGGGTGTAAAGTCAAAATGAGGAGGGTACAAAAGAAATGTTGTACGGTTTCGATTGATTTTTCACAGTAAAAATTTTTAAGTTGGCGGCGGGGGTGTTTTCGAGAGTTTGGGTGTAAACACAGGTGGTCTGGGAGAATCACTGGGGGAAGATTTTTTTGCAAAAGAGCCTCTGCTGCTACACCGTTACACCGTTGTTGTCTCGGTTGGTGCAGTTTTTCAGGATGCCCTCATTCGTAAGATGTTCGCCATGGTTGGCACGTTTTGTTGACCCTTGTTCAGAAAAAAAACGCCAATATTATTGTTGACCGTTGCTTCGCCGCGTCTCCATCTATGTTGATCCATCGGTTTGGGCTACATGGGTCCTAAAGTAGGTGAACTGTTCAATTGTCATCTAATTTCGTAGTGTTTACGTGGTCATTATCAAAAAGAAACTGCGCGAACCATTGCTCTTCAACCTCGGTTGTCCCTGGTTAGTAGCACAGTGCTATAGGTTCACGATCGTATTTTAGATGATGATGACGAGAATGGCCATGATACGGATTATTTATATATGATGCTTGGAATGATGTCAAAAGAATGCTCAAACATTTCTATGCGTTGGTGTTATGCAACCTGCATTGCTCTTAATATTTATAGTTGTGGTATTTTAATCAATAAATAGCAGCACAGCTTTACAAGTTTCACAATAACTGATGCTTACTTATATGTAAACAAATGATTGCTTGTTTCAAGATAAAACGTAGCATTGTACTTTTTATTGACCAGTTATAACTTAAAGAAGCAATTTGAGGTGTGTTTTGTTTGTATAGACCTGAAAGCAACCTTGCGCAAGTAATTGATGCGACATGTGTGACATATACGAGATGACCGTTAAACTCATATTTCCACATATTGGGGTTAGAATAGTCATCAAAAGTTTTGTATTGGTGAAAAATAAAGCCATGCCAAATATGGTCGTCCGAAAGCAATATTTTATCTGGCCCTTGTATCACTAAAGGGCCCAATTCTTTTTTGCAAAATATATAATAAAAATATGACACCAGATTCCACATGTTGGGGTACGAGTAGTTGTGAAACGTTGTGCATTGTTACGAAATGAGGCCATGTCAAGTATGGCCGCTTTTAGCCGTTAAAATTTTTTTGGTCGTTTTGAAACTATAAATTGAAAATAAAAAAAAATAATTCTAGTTCAGAATGACATATTACATGACCCCCTTCACTTTTAAGAAAATCAATCAAGATTCAATATGGCGGCCATGAAGAATATACCCTCAACAAAGTAGCTCCTTCACCCCAGTACTCATTATGTATTTGCTTTTCATTTCTCTCTGCAATTTAGAAGTATAATGGTATTTCAACACTTTTATATCACCCTTCACAGACAAAAATCTGACTATTATATCATCAATATCTCGCAAACCGATTGAGCTCGGGTTGCCAAAATTTGCTTGCGCACACATGTTTGCTATCAGTATGTTTACATGTTAGTATTGATATGCCACTCTACGGATTCTACCCAACCCTACACTTGCACCAGTGTGGGTCTCTGGTGACTATGAGTACAGCGACATGCAGCTACAAGTGTCATTTGACTGTTTGTCAGTGTAGTGCGCTTCACTGAGTGTAAACTAGCGCCCGCTATTCGTAAGTATCGTACCAAAACAATGCAATTCAAAACTTTTCCCGCCAATTTCTCTTCAACTACTCGCATCTAAGATTTTACACACAAACTCTGTTTTTATGCTGATTTTAAATGTGTATATCTCTTCTACATCCGAGTGTCCACTTCAAATAATGTTACTTGTGAGAGCAAATTCCTTCATTCCTCCTATTTCGCTAATCCACTACATCACACCTCACTGGTCTGTATTTTGCATAGTTATGAATGGTTCATTCAAAATCCCAACACGTCCTTCCGTAATCTCCGTCAATCTTTCATTCAAAATATTAATATCAGCTCTCATTTCTTGTAATTGTGTGTCATGTTTACGAATGTCGCTATCTTGTTGCTGCATTGTCGTTTCTAACTAATCCAAATGCCGTTCTGGTTCATTTAAAGCATTCTGTATTAACTTGACTAACTCCTCGTTTTTAATTCTACTTCGCTCTTCAAATAGCCTTTCCTTTTTCTCTCCCCTCTCTTTCCGTTTTTCCTCTTTGAATTATCTCTGTCTTTCCTTTTCCTCCCTTCTTTTCTCTTCGAAATGTCTCTGTCTTCCATTTTCCTCTTCCTTCTTTTTTCTTTGCTCCGTGAATTGATAAAACATCTCTTCCAACCGGTCCATCCTTATCAATCGTACACTATCCACTTGTTCTGCATTAATAGCTTTTTAGTTCGTTCTTCCTGGTAACGTGCTCATCACTGGAACCCACTCACTCCACTTCCTTCGTTTAATATATGTGAAGTATTTGTATTAATTTATTTAGATATTGGATCAAATGATCGTAACTACCAAGACTTATGACATGCAATGCTTCGACTTCTATTTAGCAATAGTGACCTATATTTGCTTAGGAGCTTCACTAACCCCGCATGTCATAATAGTTAAAATTTTGTGCATATTGAAATGAAAAGCTATTTTAATTTAACTAAACAACTATTTAATAAGAACTTTCATAATGACAGTCGCTTAGATGCAGCTCACAAATTCCAATTTTGAAATTGAATACAAGGACTGTTCCATACCTTAACTTCCGTAACGTATTTGACATTAATACAAGAGATGATCCCGTCGGTACATACTTGAAGAATATTTCCTTTAACTCGAACGTTTTGTTTTGTAACGTAAAATAAACAGTAAGTTAAGACTTCATGATTTTGTGTATGAATCACCGTGACAACGCAACAAGATCCTTCTATTTAAAGTAATATCGCTTGACATGGAAACTTAGACCTTGTTCTTTGAATTAACCATAACCAGTACTTGTAATAAGAAATATGATGTTTTGAACACTTTAGTTTACTACTCGTGCAACAATGCTCATCGATATTATGTAATTATATATAATAATAATATAAATATATTGAATTTCTTTAATTCGTATATCCTCGGCTACTCGAACTATGTACTCGGTTCCTCGAACTCGTATGAGCTTAATGTAATCTCAGGTCTTCGTTCATATTCTTCTGGGTATCTTCGAGTTTCTTTCGCTACGAATAGATGGTAGTATATGGTTATAATGAATAGTCAAGGTGCCCACTTTAGATGGACCTGGGCTTACGCACAAGATGTTGGGCGAAATTTGACTCAGGCCTAGAGGGTTCACTCTAGCAAAGCAAGTAAATGTCCGCTGTAATAAAAACTAGGTATGTTTTTTCATAGCATCAACTAAACACAGAGCATAAAATAATACTCTTGTGTAAACGGTTAAGAGCTGTTTATTTTCCCTTATTTGTCTCCTTAATCACATTTATCATACAAATATCTGTAACCTATAGAAAATTACATTCATTCTTACAATTATTTTAATTATAAATTAATTGCCAAAAAAACCTACTATCATATGGAACTATTTTCAATTTTTCTATATTCAACATTATTCATTTCCATGCTTGTCGTCTTCATAAAACCTGAAAACATTAAAAATTCTTCTATGGCAAAAGATTAATATAAACTCTGCCACATAATTCCAGTTCCGATACAATAAGTTGTACATTCTCCCAACTTGACGTCATACATAGAATACTCAATCTAAAAGCTCTTCGTTCATAACGTCCATCATATCATTTATATTTAACTTTGCTTTATTTCATGTTTTATTAATAATATAATAAGAACTCAGAAATTAAAATTTCATTTCTGCTTTAACAACAATAATGGTAACAAAATAAAAAATCTTTATAACTGACATTTCCAATATTAAATAAAATCTTTACGACCACACATCGATAACAATTCCTAATCCAACAAACTTCCAATAATAACTTCTCTATAAACTCATCAAGCTTATACTCCCCGCTGCATACATAAGATTTACATTGAATTTTCTCTGAAACGTAATATCTTACATAAACATAAACAATACCAGTTGACATCCATATTTCATCCTCAGTGGCGTCCCAAGGACTCACAATTATCACAATTACTGTACGTACTATATGTAGCAGACTTTCCCAGTCTTTGAGACAATGTTCATCTATTCCGATACGCAGACGATACTGCATTTCTGGCTGCTTCTCGAAGCATGCAAAGTATAAACAAGAGCCCGAATGCCGCAATTACCAACTTACGTGGTACAACAATTGGCAACTAAAAATAAACTCCAAAAAACACAAGCGATATTCTTTATCCCACAGTGCCCACGCTTCAAAGGTTCATCGAAATCCAAATAAACTATCCCATTACAGTAAAAAATACGCCAATAAGACCAGCAAAAACTAGTCATATACCATGGAGGTACATTCGACCAGAAAATAACATGGTGACCGTATCTGAATAAAGTGACTAAAAAACATACAATAGACTGAAACTGCTTAGAAGATTAAGATGCACCACTTGCTGACTACGCCCTGAAACAATACTTATCACATAAAACGTCTTCTTAAGGCCGGTACACATCTACGATTTTACAGCTTGGATCGCATGTGCAATAACCTTCTACTATAATAAAACCTTAAAGTTTTGGAGTGTCATGTATTCTGAATTTCCTTCCGCATCAAGTTGCCCAGTCCAACCAGAGAGCTATACGATCAAGTACCTTTCGCACCAAACCTACGTGCAAAATACACTAGTATTAGATTCGCAATTGAACATCCACTACTGATCGACACAGTACATACTGATACCCGATTCAACCGAGCCGCAGCTACATTCAAACACCATTATCATTGCTTGCTACAATATATAAAAATTCAATAACAGACCAGCACGAGGACCACGAACTCGCCGAACATTATCCGTTCAAGGCTGTCCACATACCACCAGCATAACATCTCTGCCGATACATAACTGAAACAAATAACAAAACCGTTAAGCCTACAACCTTGCTTAACAGCTTCGAACAATGTATGAAAACAAAGAACAACAACAAAAGGAACAGAAAAGCAAGAGTTAATGCGATATTTTAAAAGACATAAACCATCGACTTTTTACAAATTCATGCTGATAAAACTTTTAAACCCATTCCAGAATGAAGGCGTGACATGCGAGAGGGGTTAACCCACGGGTTAGCAGGAAAAAAGGCTCCTCAGTCAATACATGGAAGACAACTGCCATCAATACTTAAAATCGGAGTATCTAAAGCGGAGATGAACTATAAATATACTAAAACACTTTCTAGCTACGTGGCATGTAGGTAAAATTAACAAAATATATCAAACAACTTAATACACACAGAAAGCAGTCGCTGTATACTATAGACTAACAAATCAAACACAGGCTAAAGACCATTTTATGCCAGCAGATAGAAAAGCTTAGTATCGAATACTCATTCCAGAGGAAAACATAGGAAAGAAACAGAATAGCAGTCACGAGACGCTGATTGGACAATACTCGTTACTTGCTGGAAGTCCGCCATCCTCATGTTCAGCCATCCATCTGTAATATGATGTTAGCAATTAGTGTGATACCGAGCCTCTTGTACAAGTAAGTCAACTGGAAGTGCATGAACTGCTGGAATTTCTATTGCCTAAATGTGGGTGTTCCGCATTCGTCCCCTTACAGAGGTTTGGATTTGAAGTAACATGAGAGATAGTTAAAATGCTTTTATAGACATCGAACTTTGTGAATAAATGTATTTAGTTGTAATAGGAAATATTCCTTAAGATTGCGCAATACAAGTAGTTATAAATTTACAATATTCACCAAAACGTTTGTTCTACAGACGACGTTCGCACAAAAACCTAAACTTTTGTATATTAAGAAGCTTTTTGCACAGTAACGTCTAGGTTGATGATTTTTATACTATGTTTGTATGAAATATATTTTGCTTTAGTGCGGACTAGAAGAAAATATTTTTAGTGTATTTTTCTTTACTACAAATAAATAATCTATAACCAAAATGATTCTCATAATAGCATTTTAAAACAATTTAACATATTACTACCTCTAACCTGTATGCTCCGCCTGTGCAATATGTAGATGATTGTCATGCATTTAGTGCCTACACAACCTTCCTGAGATAGGTATTACGGTGTAAATGAATTTCCGTGAACGCAAAATATTGAAAATATAGCAATGTACGTATTCATCGGCAGATAAAAGGAGACAATATTACTTACCGTTTGCTGCTCAAACGAAATTAAATGTAAACGGGGACAATTATTATCATTAGAATATGTTAAAAACATTTTTATGTCAAGGTTGGTGCGAATACGTACAAAGGTATACATTTTAAACATGGTACATATGTGAAAATTTGAGTTTTTAAAAATAAGTTAGCAACAGTGATAAATGCAGCTCAATCCCGACTCGGATTACCTGTATGATCTGCCCATACATAATGCACGTGCATGCAAAATTTATTGTACATCAATCGACGCGTGTAGATAGTATAAGTAACAAACAAACATACAACCATTGATTTTTACGTACACAGATGACGGCAATTTTCCAATATGGCGGCAGTAGCGCTATTCACTAAAACTAAATATATTTACTCGATTATGCTTATAAGGGCTTTGTTAACAATTTTTCATAGTATGACTTGACTATAAGTTCCGGTGCAAGACAATATGTAAATAACAATATGCGTGAGTATGCACTCAAGATAGCTAGCAATGTATTACGCACCTAATTCAAGTCTTAAGAATTTAATCTCAAAACTATTTAAGTGCTACCTACATAAATTTTGGTACATTGTTTAGCTAAAAATATTTATTAAACACCTGCCGAGTATAATTTCATTTAACAGATGTTAACAGAAATTGTTTATATTGTTAGTCTCCCATCGTTCAACCAGGGCCACAACTAAGGTGGCAAAGGGGCAAGTGTGAGACGGTGCCGAAAGTAGGTAAGGAAGTTGGTAAGATAATGGATAAGGAAATTCCTGTTTATAAAGGGGAAATTACTCTTGACTGACTCCAAAAGAAAGTGTAATATACAGTAGGTACGCTCTACCAACTGAGCTACGCCTCTGTTAGCATCTCACACGTCGTATATTAAAGTGTAGTAACTCTTAAACAGAGAAAGGATGTTCAACCACTGATAGCCACAGAATTCAAAAGCCTTTTACTTAAAACTTTAAGAAGTTATGGTTGCAAGGAGTTTTGTGTATTCAGAGCTACAACTACTATGAGGAGAAGTAAAAAAAGGTAAATAGTACTCCATATAGACTTTTCTGTCCAGTTCAGCCAACATGAGACTGTGAATTATTTTTCTCTTCTCTCTCTCTCTCTCTCTCTCTCTCTCCTTTTAATGCTAAAAGAATGTGTGTTAATCCACAAGCACTACAACTAAAGCCAAGATCTGCTAAGGAATAATATTGAGGAAACTTGAGTTGTAAAATGCGCAGCTATTTAAAACATACATACACTCGTGGCCTTACTACGAATGGAAACAGTGACAAAAAGCACATCTTACGTAACAATCAACATAAAATGGCGCCGTGTAGTTTTAAATTGAGTTAGGTTTAAGGACATTTTCAGAGTAGATATCGACAGTTTTCCTTTAGATGCTGCAGAAAAAATATGCAGCTCGTTGGTGCGGGTTCAATACAATATGCCATTTTCAATCCAAGATGGCGACTTTTTGAAAATGTTGTCGTACTTTCTTCAACTACCTTCATCTCAAATTTCGTTTCTCTGGCTCAAACGGTGTGGAAAATTGTTTTTGAGCTGCCATTTTGAATCCAAGATGGAGACGGATATCAGATCTTTCTACACGGATCCATTATCTGATCATGTGCAGAAAATCATTTCAGTCGGTCCAGTCATTTTGGAGTGATGCTCACGCAAACACAGTTACTTTCATTTTTATATACATAGATTAACATTTTCTAGGTAACTATACGTGTTTTATGTTATTTTGCAAAAGAAAAAAGATGCTTAGTAACAATACTTTTTATGAATTACCTCAATAAATGTTGTATATATAATAGACAACCAGAGAGACTTTTTTCAAGTACGTATACTTTCTAAATTATGCCATATGACATTATTTCAGACAAGGTGGACCAATGCATGAGATCACAGTACGAGTTCCTTTTTATACTATAAGTATTACCAGAAGATTGATTTCTTGCCGTCTCTGGGTAGGCCTGGTTCTATTTGTTTTCGTTACATAATGCTAAGGTTTTCTGAGATACAATTTACTTTAAATACAAGTTTCTCTTTGCAAGCAGAGGGACAATTTTCTCGACAGAATTTTTAAAAGAGAGATTGTAATATATTGTATTGCCGTAGAGATGAATTATACCATTTGCAGTGTATGGTATAGTAAGTACACTGATATTATTCATCAGTTAAGCTTTTGTCAAGCGATTAAATGTGTTCAAAGTCATCAGAAGCAGAGAACAGAATCTGACGGTAACAATGAAAGAGTCAATATTGTCCTCAATGTTGATGTCATTATGATTATGGTAACAGAGCACCTTGTTTGTGATTTATTAAATGTCAAATAGTTACTTTAAATCGATAATGCTTCAAGAATAAAACTAACATGTCCCAACAAACAGAAAACGTTTCTTGCTTTAACGTTTAGGGGACCAAAACTATAACTGACTTAAACAAAATTTTGAATTTAAATGCATGTGGATATGTTACTATTATCTTTTAATACACGTTCAATCATACCTTTTCAGTGGTTCTATTTCGAATATTTTTGCTTTGAAATACAAATAGAACTCACTCCAAAGAAACTCTATAACGTAAAAAATAATATTTTTAATTCTTTTAACTCTACATCTTAGATGTCAGCGCTAAATTAAAAACTACTAAAAAAGCTTTTACATTTAACTTACTAACACTATACTATCCCATAGCTTGCTTCAAAATTACGTGGTTGTTTTTTAACTAATAATTTGGCTCCGACTTTAACTTGTTTTTTTTTTTAATTTGAGATTATTTGTTTCAAACTTTCAGTTTATTTTGAAATCGTTTTCTTTCTTTTTAGAAACTACTTTTTATATTCTATTTAATTGGAATTTACTTTTTATATTCTATTTAATTGGAATTATTAAAAAATATTGCGACTTTTATGAACATAATGCAATATAAATAACAACTTACCCTAAAATAGGAGGTGCGATTATTATGCAATTGCCACGAATACGCGTGTAAAACGGTAATTATTTTGAAAGTTTTTCTTAATTTTAGACTATTGCATACAACAAACTATGTTGATTAAATTAGAGGAAACACGTTGAAAGAAAACAGAATAGTTTATAATTAATTAACATTTACTTCCGTCCTCGTAAGCTTTTGGCTCCTTGAAACGAGGCACCACAATCAAAGTTTGCCCCCTTGCAAAAAATTCAGACTGCGGTCGTGCGTTGAACCAACTAATTGTATTCATTACTCTTTTATATTAACTTTTCAATATCCCCTACACCAATATTCTTCATGGTTGAAAGATTCTAAAAAGTGCTTTCATCTATTACTGGAGCTTGTCGATTTCTTGTTTATCACTGTTTTTTTTATAATCTTGAAAGCATTATTGTCCGTGTTTCTGATTGGTCAACTTTGATATATCTTTACAAAATGAGTGATCTAAAAGTTTAAAAATGTTTCACATCAATGTACTGCACTGTTAGTTTTTAAATTATGCATGCTTTGTTATACAAGATGTACTAAATAGGGAGTATCTCAAGAAAAAGGAGAAAGTGGAAGTAAATACTTCAGATTAGAGTTCAAATATCTTGATACATTAATATTATTTTTAATATTGGAAGGACATAATATTCTATTTGACACTTTTCCACTATATGCTATTAGGCTGTCACACTATCGCTTTAAAGAAAGAATATAAAGAGAAACTGGCTTCGAATGTGAATTTAGATAACTTCATTTAGCTAGACGGTTTCAATTTCGTAAGATCTTTTCATACTGTATTCGATCTAGATAATACGTTAGAGCCTAAATAAAAGCAGATGAAAGGTCTCAGATTTGGGTTTAAATATCCTGTGGAAAGTTTATGTCATCACCAAATTAAAAGCAGCAAGGTATATCAAGGTATTTAAAGCACAATTTAAGGTGAATTTCTATGTATTTGATCTTTTTAGACACTAGCATGCTATACAAGCTGAGTGCAAAATTAAAAATAACTTCCTCAATCTAGGTGTCTTAAGTCAACCTCCGTCGGACAAGCTTTACATGCTTATCAGTGTTCCATTTCTATTTAGAAGGAAAGGCCTATTTTAGGCGCTTAATTTGGTTACTTTTCAGAGGTTCAGACTTCAAGATTCATGAATGCAGATTTTTTATCGACTTTCTCCCTGCGTCTTCATGTTCATGTTCAGTTTGAATCTTGGTTATTTATTTCTTAAGAGGACCGCATCCTTCCCAAATTCTCTTTAATTTCGAATATAACACTTGTGGCTTATACTCGTTCTAGGTGCCAGCTTGCTTGTTAAAAGAAAGCTCTGAATTATGTTTTCAACAACACGAATGATACTTATCTCCTGTTTATTGTGTATTCAATTTGCTTGATACCGGCTGCAATTTATAACATAGGTGCATATTAAATTTTTAAACGTACAAATGAATTTTACTGCTTTAAATTAAACAGATAAATTTATTACATAGAAAAGAATACTTGCTACGGTCTATTGAAAGGTTCTATATATGGTTATACATTGTAACTCTGTCAATTGGATTCTTAGTCTCCGCCATGTGATGAAACAGCTCAAGTAACCCCATACTTCTATGCATTAATTTACATAATTAACATTGCTTAAGATATATTATAATTTTCTATTTCTTTCATAAGTTCATATTAATTTCATATCTACACATCCAATTATATTTTTCCTGTACATACCTTTGGAAACATTCTGTCGACCATCTTCTATCTGATTTCTATTCTGTACATAACAGCTGTTTTTCTGTACAAAAAGTCACTGCTTGGTTTGTCTAGCTACAGCAAGCATTATGTCATCAAATCTTTGCTGGGAAAGCAAGGCGACCTTTTTAGGAGAAATGTTTAAAGTTATAGCGGAAACATATTTTGCATTTATTATCTGAGAAATTATTAGTCGTAGAAATACGGCACTTGAGCAATTTGCAAATCATCTTCTAAGTAACATAGAGACTGCTGTAACTCAATTTCTGAATAGCCGTGCATTTAAAATATAATATTAATAACACGCCTCTACCATGCTCCAAAACTATAAAGGATCCTAATTGCTTTTTGATGTCTTTGTAGAGAATGTTGTTAATGAAACGTATAAAAAATTTGGATTGATAAGAAGAATGGGAAAGGATTTCAGGAAGACAGAAACTCTCATGCGTCTATTTCAAACATATGAAAAGAACAAAAATTGAATACGCTACCATTATATGCAAGCTGGATAGAATTCAAGCAATATTCCTAAGATTCCTGGCATGTAAAGAAACAAGCGTTTACCCGAGAACTGATAGCAAAAACGTATTAAATGCAAACTTTAACATGACGAGTCTTGGGAACAGACGTACGTTTCAAGAAATGATCCTTCTTTACAAAGTGTTTACAAATAGAATAGATTGCATCAATCTGCTGTCAAACTTTCAGATACATGTCCCATCAACAAAAACCAGAACAAAAAATTCAGGATTATTTTATTCTCAAAAACCGCGAACAAATGTTGTTCAAAAGTCACCAACTTGGAGAATGAGCGCAACCTATAATGACATAAGTAAAAGAGGCAAGGAAATTCACTTTAATAACATGAATGTTAAACAAATTCAAAACATTGTAAAACATATTTATATTTATTGTACTCCTAGTGGTGACACTAATTTAAAATATGGAACATTGTAATTAGGTTTTTCTGTTGTGTTCTAAAGTAAATAAATATTTTAGGATGTTTCTATTAAATCTATGATTGCACATATTTGACAATTATTCTTGCAGCCATCAACAGACTGTGCTGCTGAAGGCGGATGGTCTCCGAATAAATAATTCCAATGAAGCGTTATTATTTGATCGTGCATTCCAATGAAGGGTTTGCAGTGGCGTTTGATCCTTTGACCCCTGAGAATAAAAAAGGCTGACCAGAAAACTAATAACACGTAGATGAAGCATGTCAACCCGTATTTCCCAATCACATCAAAATATTGAACGCCTATCCCATGTGCTTAGTCTCCTTACCAAAAAGTGTAGATAACAAAGATATTTATGAACTTCTAGATCTTTTGAGTTACAGAACAAAAGTGGAGCGGCCTCCAGATATTCTTCAATGTTATGTACGGAAGCGTTTGGGTCATTCCAAGCAAAGTTGTTTCTGTGATCCTAAATGTGTTAAGTGCGATGGAGATCACATCACAAAAGAATGTAAGAAACCATGTAACATTCCCGCATATTGCAAACTATCGCGGACGACAAATTTTCAAAACTGCGTTGGAGCAACGTCGTGCTCAAAGGACAAATGCTTCATCAACCACTGCTTCATCATCAGCTAACAGGAACACTTCAAATCACCGGCACTAATGTAAATGAACTATCTACTAATGTTAATAATACCACAACATCTGTTAACAATATAACTGCTTCACCCACTGCAAATAAAACTCAAACCAAATCAATTAGTGGAGAGTTTTGAAAAAACGAATTCCGGCACAAATCTCAATCAACACACTGATGAAAGCAACAATGTATTTTCTCTCTCAGTACGTTTCGGTCTTGAAAGTACTATTATGGATGCCTTCAATCTCATTAAGAACCTTTTCCAAGGATAAACATAACAAAAATACTCACCCGTGTACAGCAAGAGCTTTTAACACTTTGGTCAGTTGCGAATCTTCTTACAAAGCTCTCTGTTATAGTTCAAATTGTTTTCTCTCTCATAGATGATGGTACAGAATAAACTTAACGCAGCACGACATCTACGCATCTTTAATGCCGATGCAATATGGTCGCAAAAACATTTTATTAAATACTTTCTACAAGAACATCGCATCGATATTCTTCTGTTAAATGAAAACTATCTTAAACATTTTCGTCGATGGAAATTACAAAAAATCATATTTGTCGTACAGATCGTCCTGGTCTTAAACGAGGAAATGCCGTCATTTTTAGTTTACTTACCTATTCAAGAGATCCCGCTACCAGCTTTGCAGTCATTTGGAACAGTAGGTGTCTAATTTCACACTTCTGATTCTGATGTCATCATTATTGGCGCCTACAAACAATCTCCAATTCCGTTAAACACTGATTATATTCGTCTCAGCGCACAAAAAACAGAGTCCTTATAGCTGGGGATATCAACTCAAACCACCATCATTGGAATTCCAGAATTTCCAACCAAGCTGGGAAAGTTTTTTATTGTGCCTCATTTCATTTAGGCACCACACCAATTTCCCCCACCAAACCTACACACTTTCCCAAAAATGGTTGACGCCATGTCTCGATATGGTCCTACTCAAAGGCATTGCTTAATCGCCGGAACATCACTCCATAATCAATCGTCAACTACGACTTGTTTATTCCACAGATTGGGATAGCTTCTGTCAAATTTTGGCCAACATCACGGACACTGAAACTCTTCCCCATTCTCCAGCTGATATCGACATGGCCGTTGACTCCATCACAACTAAAACAAATTCGCATTACACTCTACCACCACTTGTACTCACCGTTGTACTTCACTGGTTAAACCCACACCTGAACAGTTACGGACACATGCCCTCATAGCTTTAAAACGATGGGCTATATCTCGAGTTCTAGCATTATATCCACTACGACGAAGTTGTGAACTCACCAACCCAACTCTATTGCACATTTAACTTATGATGATTAGACCTATCTTAACTTATGCTGCACCAGCATGGGCTCATGCTGCCCCCTCGTACCACGTACTTCCTCAGAGCGTACAAATCGTGCTGCCAGGATGGTCACGGGACATAACCTAGACACAAGAATTTTTCTACTGCATGAAGAACTCTTTCTGCCCAAGATTGAAGAAACCATAGATCAGTTACACCGATCTTTCTGGAACCATAAGAAAAAAATCCATTCATCCTTCCTTCAAACTTTGGGTACTGCCCAACCACTCCGCCATACCTAACGCATGCCTCATCCCAGATAACATTGTACGCCACATCCGAAAACAGCATTATTTCAATTACATGAAATACTTTCTTAGTTTTCTGGAGGAATACCCACAACATCTTTGCCTCTCTGACTGCTTCATAACATCGTCGTGAAACGTCCCCCAACCTAATGATCCCAAAAGTGGATCACACAGACAAATAGGGTCGCCAGGAGCCTAGAGTACCCACGCAACGCATCTAACCTAACCTCTAGCTCCAAACATTTTCTACACCCCAGACGAGCGGCGCAGAAATGCCTTCCAGATTTAAGAATATCTGGGAAAGAGGATTCCAGATCCTTGTGATCGCTGTAAAAAAAAATAATTTAGATCGAGGGAGGAAATACCGGTAAGGCGACAC
>JAGDQP010019394.1:0-21034 GCA_022664845.1 Lepisma saccharinum
GTTTTGATTCATTAGATTGCGGCACAGTCACTTCTGGTAACTTAATAAAAATACAACTCCTGCCAGTGCCGGATCTAGAAATATTTTACTGGGGGGCAAAACTAAATTTTGTCACCCTTTCCATATGTTTTTTTTTCTTTTTTAGCCAAACAACATGACCAGCCGACGCGACTTCCACAACATTGTCTCGCATCACGTAGTGGTGTACTTTTGTTATCTTCTCTGCAGTCTGTCGTGGCATCGCTATTAGCCTATTACTATCTCTAGTAAAGCAGTAACCAGCCTATCTAACTTGAATCACAGTTTTGAATTTTAGACATGAAGGTAGGTTGTGTAATAACATAAAAAAACGTCTTAGCGCGCCGGTATTGAAAATTTGAACACGTTTAGGTCAATTTTAATTTAATTTGCTATTTTACTTCTCTTTTTAAGGAGCTTTTATTTTCTATTTTTAGCTGTTTGCCACGTCCTAAAAGTGCCGCCCAGGGCGCTTGTCCGCTATTGTTCCCCCTTAGATCCGCCACTGGCTCCTGCGCCTTGATACCAAGAACGCGTATGCAAAATTTGGTTGAAATCAATGCACGCATGCAGATTTAAATCATGTTCAAACAGACATTCAGATAGATAACGTGGCTGTTATATTGTTACTTAAACTTAAAAAGAAAGACAATTTGAGTTATTGAATAAAACTACCCAACGGCGAATGTCCTAGTTAATAATAATACAAATCTAAGCATTGGAGAAGATACGCAGTTATTAGACGCAGTACATGCAAACAATACTAGAAATAAATAAACAAAACACTACATGTAATGAATTTAGGAAAACTAGGAAAACTTTTGTACCGATTTTTAAATGCGACTATTACGCTAGGAAATCTGATAACCAATACGATTTCTGTCAACTACTACAAAATGGCTATCATATTTCCTCATGTATTAGTCGCATTTGGATTTTTGCATTAAAAAGAATTGCGACTCTTATGCAAGTAAGCACGATACTCTGTTACATACCTAGAAAGAACTCAGCAATTCAGGAACGGATGTCCAGACATTACTTAAACGGCATATAAGGAGAGATGCGACAAAACAGTAGCGATAGAACTCGAAGAGGTAGATAGAAAATGTAGAATAAGAACCGTACACGAAAGACATTGCAAATGCAATTCAGAAGCAGTAGTAGAAAATAAAACGTGCACGCTAAACTGAAACAGAACCATATTAACAAGCAAAATGACTAACCACAAGATAACAAATATAATAGCAATTGATAAAGAAGAGAAACAAGACTTACGTAAAGATGTAACAGTTCCAAGACTAAAAAATTTGGAAACTACATATACACCAAAAGCAATAATATAATATAATCAACTGGCAAAGAACGACAAAAAAACACTGCAAAATAAATCAGTTGACATTAATACTCGAAGTGATCGCGAGAGCAAGAGCTACGTACCAATCAATGAATGAGAAACTACAAGCTTTATTCTTTAGTTAAATTAACCCAATTCAAATGAGTCCGATTGTAACAAAATTTACAACTACGAAGGCAATTTCTACATCATAACGAATAGACTTGACTTTAAAATTGAGACCTCTCCACATAAAAGTAGATACATAGTACCCCCAGTAGCACACAAACGTTCAAAATATGTAGATTAAACGATAATACCGAAACGTTATGTTGACATTACAAATGTACCGAAATGTCTGTCTGTTCAACGGTTTATTCGACGTTGAATAATGGTTGAGAAGAAGCGGGTTTATTTGGCTAAAACAGAGCTGTCTGTTTCTATACATACATTTAGTTTCATTTTATCCCTTGCTTTTATCACGATATACGGTGTTAATTTTCCAACAGTAAATAATCCGAGTGACTGTTGTAGAGTACGAACACAGGAACGTTATGCACTTCTCGTTGTTAGCTTGACGAGCTGGCCACTTATCCAAGAATCCACCTGGAGAGGTCACTACTCTTTTTCTGTATCGTTGAAATTAAATGTTTGTTGAAATATAGTTTAAAACTCAACCTGTTTTCAACATGCCAATGAAAACATAAACAAAATAGTTTTTTCATTGTATTTAATTTTAATTATAATGTTTAAGCAATTAAACTAGCAATACAAGTGTGAAACGAAATCTAGGACATAGTATAAATGATACTTCAAAGTACGTAACATTAACGTCGTATCAACGAAATTCTAACTTCATTGAAATATGGTTTAAAATTCAATCTGTTTTCAACGTGCACATGAGAACACAAAAATTAGTTTGTGTCATTCAATTAGTTTTTAATTATATATTTTTGACATAAAATTAGTAAGAAATGCATTAAATAAAATCTATTATACCATGGTTGAAAATATAATATTGAATACACGTTGTATTAACGTCTTATCAACGTAATGACGTCATTATTGAAATATGATTTTAAAATAATAGCATTTTTTTTTCAACCGATAACGGATAATCAACAAAATAAACCTAAAATAAACGTTGAAAACACGTATGTGTGCTACTGAGGACAGAATTTCTTCTAATCAAATATAAGCTAAAAGATGTAAAGGGGCGAAGCGATATCAGGTGGAAGAGGTAAAAGGTAAAGGATGTGGAGTCAGCGCTCCGCATATTCTCGACTTACGATGAAATAAGGTGTCCCACTTTCCTTTAGCTCCCAACGTCTCCAGAAGAGGCTGAGTGCACCTCGAGTGCCAAGCATGCGAACACTGATGGAAAAATCTCATATAATTTACGTATGTATGTATTTAACTATTTACGTGTTATTGACAGCTCGATAAGCTAATATAGCACGGTTGGAATATATAGAAATACAGAACAGGCAAAATAATATTATCTAGTTTTATGACATAGCATTCTTATGAAACATTCTGTAACCTTTCCATTGTATCTATATCATATTTGGTGTGGGGGATACCATATGGGCAAACTCTAGCCCAACACTTACAAAATTACAAAAAGTTTAATTTTTTTTACTAACACATTCCATTGGTTAAAAATATATCCAATTATTTTTTTTTGTAATGCTTCATAAGTGCACTGATATGCTACTGAAACAAAAATTTACTTAAAAAATGACTCCAATATCCTGAAGAGTCAAAGTATTTCTGATTCTTTGACTCATAATGGTGTAATAATAATAATAATAATAATAATAAATGATGTAATATCGCGCCAGTGTTTCCACAGCCATTAGTCAAGTGCATCTCGATGTAAAAAAAAAACAAAAAACTTTTGACCACCACCACTTTACCACTAAACTGTCGTGAATCCCAATTATTTAGAATTGTGTAAATCATTATAAAAATCAAGAACTAAAAAGAAATTACAAATTTGAATTAAAGAAATTTTAAATTTAGTTATTTTTTAATTTTCGAGACAAAAAAATAAAAATAAAAATAAAAAACGAAGCTAGCAATAAAACTTCTAGACAACCATTTCTTTTGTGTTCGTTTTTCAAGTCTAGCATGAAATAAAGATTTTTAATGAATAAAGATTGCTTTTGTTTTGTACCAAACAAACAAACAAACGTATATCTTAGTGAGAGCAATTCTATGCTGTCTCCTTTTTCCATGGATTTCGTCTCTATGGCTTAACTACTACAGAAAAGTCATATATATATATATATATATATATGAAGAGAAACAAAACAAAGGAAACAAATAAGAACGGAAATGCAGAACAAGAAGAAGAAGAGAACAAGGTACTAAGAGCAAGAGCAAGAGAGAGAGAGAGAGAGAAAGCATTGAATTCCGTGATCATCTCAATTTCAAGCTCATTTTTATTCTACAGGGTTGATTACAAAGTGTTGGCTTTTCTGTGAAAAACAACACCAAAAAGCTCAGCTTCCCATTTTGCTGTTCATTTGTTCCTCGCCGCAGGGAGAGAAAGAGAGAGAGAGAGAGAGGCTCTTCATCCTTTCCTCCATCCACGGCCTTTTCTCTTTTAACAAAAGGCAGTCTTCAATACCTTGTCAGATGCACGAAAATCCTGAAATCGGTATCTTCTTCTTCTTCTTCCTTATCTTCTTCCAGGAGCTCTTGTGTGCGTGTGTGTGTGTGTATAGTAGAAAATGATCTCGAGGTTAGACAGCGGTTCAACTTCCCTTCAAGGAGATGATTTTTTTTTTCCTTCTTGTATTCAGTGTATTGTTGAAGGTCGCTCTGTACGAACTTATGAACCAAAAAGGGTGAGAAACCAGTGCTAGTTCTAACAGAGACAATCAAGTAAGACAGAACTTTCTATAAGAACCAAGTGAAAGAATTGTAAATCTGTACAACTATCAAAATCCGATTAATTTAGTTTCTGATTAAGAAAGCAGTTTTTATGATTAAAGCACAATAACGTGGAATTACTCTGATCAAGAGGGCTGGATTGATCAATAGAAACTAGAAACAAGCGAAAATCATCATGTTTAACGAGAATTGACCCCGATCATCACTACAGTCGATAGAATTGCAATTGTGGGTAAATATCTAAATCACCAATGGTATTGACTGGTTTTCTTCTTATTAATGTAGTTGCTTCATCGAAATAGCCTAATCTATCACAATACTATTATCCGGATAATCGGATAATTAATTATCCAGATAAGAAATCACCAAACAATTTTAGTGATAACGGATAATCGCCTAATTATTGAAATAACAAACGACCCAGCAGATTTCCTGATAATGATACTCTCATAATTATGCAGATAATGGGTAAATGAACAATTTTCCTGAAAACCGTTAACCATATAATTATTCAAATAACGGAACTATTTTCCTAATAACAGATAAGCGCATAATTATCCAAATAATCGTACAAATTTCCTCATAATTATTCAAATAACGGAACTATTTTCCTAATAACAGATAAGCGCATAATTATCCAAATAATCGTACAAATTTCCTCATAACGCATAAAAGTATAATTATAGAGGTAATGAATAAACGAGCACATTTTCCAATAAAGGATAATCGTATAATTATCCAGGTAACGAATAACGAAACAGTTTTATTCATGAAAATTCAAATATTTATTAATTTTGAATTTTATTTATGGCTTTTAGGCATCTAAGGCTCAGGTCGGGATAGGAGAGGGGAAAGGATGAAGGAAAGTGTCGGCCAGGGTCCATGTTGAAGGTGCCATCCCGGCATTTGCCTGATGTGACTGAGAAATAACCCTGGAAAACCTCAGTCAGGAAGATCGGACGCTGGGATCGAACCCAATTCTCCCGAATGCTACTCCAATGCTCTATCACTGAGCTACGGCCGCTCGGTGAATATTTATGAGAAAGACAATAATAATCGATAGCTGTAAAAATACAACTTCATATGGTTCCCTTGTTTTATTGTTTTAATAGCCTTATGGTGATTCGATTAAATAGTTTATAACACTCTTTATTGTGTAAGTGCTTATCGTCAACGATTTGACGAAGGGTCGTAAGTCACTTTTTTCGAAATTGAGATAAGACCATCAATATATGCATAGGTACTTATACTTTTATTCCACATAAGGTCATATATCTGTGCCTTACCTATTCTCATATACAGCACATTTATGCTGTATCGGAAAAGTTCCTAATTTACTTTTCGACGAAAAGACGTAAGTGAAAATACGCCCATTCGTTGAATCATGAAATTAGCATTGAAAGCAGATAAGCAGATACATCTGTGACCATCGTAGGGTATTTTGGAAAGAAGCACGAATATACTATATCAGTGACCTTTATTTACCCTCTAGTATACGCATTGTTGTCGTCGACGGTCAGTTTAGTATTACGTGTCCAACATATGTGAGAACAAGTCTAGTTTTCACTCTGAATTGCTAATTAGGTTCCTTAGACGCGTGTTTTTTATTTTTAAATTATTTTATCTGTTTAATATAGAAATCCAGGATAAAATCCAATAGAGAACATTTGTTACTGTGACGATGAACTTACGGGTTTGATACGCCATACAGTTTGTTTTTATTGTAAAATAAAATAGCGGCATCGTTATGAAAAATAATATCCTTGAATATGGTAATCGAATTATTTTAAACTTACACATGGAAAGGAATTGTTGTCGGTAAAGATATTAAACAAAAAACGAGGTATTGTTATTAACAAGGTGTCTGTGTTTACTATAGGTATGAAAAGCACATTCTCTTTATACATTCGAAAACAATAAAATCTTGAATTAAAAACGAACAACTGAATACTTTCTTTTTAAAAGTTTAACTCAACATCTAGGTATGCATTATACATGGAAGAGAACACGGCAATTTACTTGAGCATTGCACAATTTATTTTTTTCACGAAAGGGCGTATGTGCATAATTGTTGAAAAATTCTGGAAAGAACAAAACGCACCTGCAAAATAATGTTATTTTGTAAAACGTTATATAAGCCTACTGTTTTGAAATTTTTATTGCATTATCTGCAGTAAGTAGCGAGTTATTCGTATTTAACTGTTTTCGCTCTACGGAATTATTTTTTTCTTCGTTTCTGAAAAAGTAAGTTTTTTTTAGATACGCCCCTTCGTCAAATCGTTGACGTTATATTTAGTTTGGACTTTTGTTTATTGGAATTTTGGGTTATTTTGTTTCTATATTCATATATGTTCTTGTCTGTTGCTTAGATATATGTTTTTGTTCGTTCTTCGGTTATCCGTTTGTTAGATTATTTCTATATCCTAATAATATGAATTTGATTAATGGATTTAAACGGATACTTTTTCGTATAATATCTGGATAAAATAACTACGCTGAGAAAAAAAATTGCTTAGACTAGTTAACATTACAGACATGTAAACTTGATTTTGTCGACCCATCAGGACTTAAAGTCCGGAATTTTGGAGTCTAAACCACATTAACTGTAATTTTGCAAGAACCAAAATGCGAAAATGGCATGCTGCATTTGGTCTTGTTCGAAAAGTCCGTTATAAATGCGTATGGCAGCGGGAAATCTCCCAGTCAGTAATGTTTAGAAAACATTCCAGAACTGGATTTGATACATAGGACGTCATCGAAGATGTAAAAATGTCTTGAAAGAATGGAAACATTACAGGCTTGCAATCCAGTACGTACTTTATGACAGAAGTAATGGAAATTGTGCTAGAAAATTAATATAAAGTGCAGAAAATGCTTTCTTTTTACATTACAATTCGTAGAAAAGAAAATATAGTTAAAATATATTGTCTAAGCGATAAAATAATGCCAGTAAAGACAATTATTTTGTCATTCTAATGAGAAATATACATTCCTAGATTGTAGAGAGGCAGAATATTTGTACAGTGCAACAATTTGTACAGGGAACGGATTTTCATTCATTGCATGTAAAGGAGAATATGCAATTTAAACATACTACAGACTTGGCATCTGTAAAGTCTAGTAAAGAAGTCCGTAGGATAGGGAATGTAAGTAATGTAAAACCTAGAAAATGGGAAGAAACACAATCAGGAAGGTATACCGATTGCTAGAAGTGGTTTGGGAATGATGTCCATACTCTCTTGTTACCTTAACATTACCATACAGATAGAAATACAGTACTCCTGTCATTGGTGGAATAAAGACGCCAAGATGTTTTTGTACCCATAATTCCAAACGAGGTGGAAAATGTTTCTCGACACGGAGGCGTTGGTTGCTGTCCGGGTAGCTGTGCGGTCTAAGGCGTTAGGCCTATAACTCGAAGGTCCCGGGTTCGAATCTCGGCAGGAGCATGGATGTTTATGGAATTTAACTGGCTGTAAATTGGCGCATCGTGACAGGCCAAAGTCAAAATTTACTAGACTGGCCCATATAAAATCAAGTTTTACGGAGATGTTGGAGAGTTGCGGGCTTTGGATGCTTGTCGGATATCCACCGTCGCAGAAACGGTTCCCGGCCTGCGGCAATTTATTACATTTATTTGCTTTAAAAAAAATTCTGGGTACCTATTAGAAATTGCTTCCCTTTTGATCCTTTTTGCATTTCATTATATATAACAAAATTCTAGAACATGTTAGGAAAATAAGGTTATATATACGCAATTTGAAATTCTACTAAGTTTACTGATATAAGTAAAAACACCCAGGTTACATTTTGTTTCATCACACGTGATGTCCAAGTTCGAAATGAAAGTGCGAAAATTTAAACTCGACCTGAAGAGGAGAGAATAGGACGCCCATGAGAATAAATATAGGATGTAACTAAGATTATACATTATTTTTATAGCTACTATCAAAATATACACAAATACTCCATTATGCATATCGGCCTATGTCAATATGCATCTACATTCCATTTCTACCCTTCAGCATTATAATCCCACCCAAGGACCTGCCGCGGGTTTTACGGCTCCTGGTCGGGAATGTAGTAGGATCCGCGGTTCAACTACCAGCCGTCCTACTCGGGTATAAATTTCAAAACCCATGTAGGACCACAGGAGATCTCCCACAAAAGGCCAGTCAAATTACGTATTTCGACCCAAGGTCCGTCGACCCAATTTCGGCCAGCCAGAGTTTTTCAGTGCTGCGCAGTACCTCATGCGCAGCATTTATAGTTCTAACTAAAAAGCCGATATGCATTACTTCATTTCAGAAATTGATAAGCTTGTTTTCAAAAATTATTATATCCATTTTAATTTTTCTTTATTTTTGTTGTATGTCATTCATATAATATACAAGTTCCTGTATTACACAACGAGAAAGTATTTTGCCCAATTAACATCAATGGTTTAATATAATATTTTCTTCAAAATCAAATCAGGAATTTGTATATTATGTGAAAAACAGTTTTAAAAGTAACATGAATATGAAGTAGTTTTTGGAAACACGCTTCTCAATTGTTTTCGTAACACAAAAGAAATAAAAGAACATCGCCCAATTGGAAGACCAGCATAGCCGAACGATTAGAGCATCAGACTTCAAACTTTCATCGCTGACAGTAGCAGTTTCAAACCCCATCGCCGATAGTGAAAACTTTACTCACAAAGAAATGTGTAATAGCGAAGATAATGCTACCAAGGTCAACTGAAGATGGATCATCACTGCATGCAATATAGGAAATAGGGGTGAGAGTCTGTATATAAAAAATATAATACAATGTATGCGTAGGGTTTTCTGTTTCCGTCCGTACTTTTGTCCTGACTAGAAACCTTACCATGCCCTTTGGTGATAGTAGCCTATGCGTAAGGATTATAATTCATTCAAGAAGAGGTCTCTTTTATTCCCATCAGCACGTTTGGTGCAGTAGTGAATGCAAACTTTCACCATCTACTTGGTGATAGAGTCTCAACATCTCTGCTGTCCATGACCGAGATTTTCTCCTTATTTCCGGACTTTTTTTTTCTTCATATTTACCCAGAGGAATATCTAAGGTCACCCGCGTTAGTAACAGTCGTTTACTGTGATTTTGACCATGCCACATGAGCTTTTAATATGACACGTGGTGGTCTCGCTTAATTACTACTATTAATATCAGTGATATGATATGTTTAACGTCTTTAATTTTTTTTAGAATAATAAGGACGAAATGTTCGTTAAAAGACCATATAATTGAACATTCTCGGTAATGTTCAAAAGTCTAGTAGTCACCAAGTTTAAAAAAAAAAAAAAAAAACTAGAAAATAGTACATTTTCTACGTAAATTTTTCTCGGTGTATCTGGATAATTTTAACCCTCCTATAATGCGAGAAATAAATATTTTTTTATTTTTCATTTGTTATACTTTTACATGAATGATGTAAATGAAGAAAAAGAAGATTTTTTTTTTGTTTTTTGATGTTGTTGTAAACGTTACCCTGTAGACATTGTCAACAGCTATTAAATTCTGTTCAATTATTTGTCACACAATCCCAAATATTTAAAAGAAAGAAAAAAACTAGCCTAATACACAGTCTCATAATTTAGTGATTGCGGAGACGGATTTTGGACTGGCACGCAGGTTAAGGCCTCTACTGCCGACTATCCTGACAGGTTTCTCAGTTTCACCAGGCGAACGCTGTGATGGTACATACAATAAGTTCCTACCCTATCCTTTTGTCCGGAATAAGATTTACAGAGTGATACCGCTACTCTGGCTTGTGACGTGGGTGGGCTTAGGGATAACTAACTGTTCAGTCCAAGTAATGTAAACTCATTTTTTTTTAAAGGAATCTATAATTCCGGATGGTTACACTAACAAACAGGTTATACAATAGTAAATTCGTCTGCTAGGTCTCTATTTTCTAACTATCGATTTTACTACTTTTGGTACGGAAGAATGCAGAGAATTGCACATCACTCAAACTATAAATCGTAGTCTCTTCAAGTCTTAACCTGCATTCATTTTTCTTGTTCGCTACGATAAATTTAATAGTATTTTTGTTTTTTCTTTATGCTCTTTAGAACTATATTCTTTGAAATAGACATAAACGTTACTTTTATGTCTCTTTGTTTTTTCATAGTAATCCGCGAATACTGTTGAAAAAGGATAGAAAAATAAAAACAAAATTTACCGTCATCAATAACGAAATAACAAAGTTTCTGAAACTTTTATTACGATGCCTGTTCTGGCATTTTAAAAGAAAGCTTTTATAAAAGACCTGTTTCTGACACATATTTATAGTTGCCTTGCGATTTATGAGTCTACAGTATGTATCGAAAAGGAAGAGGGATGCTGAGCAGAGTTGAATAAATGCGATACGATCGTTACATAATATATGATACAGACTGTTTTATATACGTAACAATTCGCCCCAAAATTCCCGTTTTCTTGCTGAGAATGGGGAATAAATCTTGGTAACAGAAGACAATAAATGATATTTATAGTGTTTAGTGCCATCTTTGTTTTTATTTATAAAAGAGTTGGAAACAATTTCCACAGTAGGCTTAAAAATTGTCCATTATAAACATTTTTAGTAAGATACATCTTACACGATATTTACTTTTACAGACCATCGGTGAATTGAATTCATTTATGGTCTTTTGGTAAAATTTGGATAAGCGGTGATAGGATGAATGAAGAGAATGTGCAACCAAGGTGCCCCGAGCCAAGTTTCTAGTTACAATCCCGGCATTCGGGTACCGTAACTGAGGCAAAATTATGAAAAAAATGTCAGTTTAAATGACTTCCGCTACGAATTGCTAGAGCCTTGCCAATGCTACGCCAATTCTTTACCAACTGCTCTTTTTTTCGCCTTGACTTTAATTTACGTTTCTCGTGAATCCATTTTAAATCAAGACGACGGGAATAACAGTTGACTTGATGTATGGAACAAAACGTCATCTAATTCTAAATTTCTACCCGTTTTGGACTTACTTGAATAAGGTTCTAAAATTCACCAACAAGTCCATCTTGTTTCATTAGTCAATTAAACTGGATGAAAGTAGAACATAGCACAAACATAGACAAGGTACGCGTAATAAAGAACTTTATTGAAATCTAAATTTATTTTCCTTGAATGGATACGGGTTAGTAGTGCTGCCATCTGTGTAGATAGCAAATAAGTTGATAGAGAAAACAAAATTTGTTTTGGTCTCTACTGATGTAGATGTCGCTACATTGCAACGAGCGAAAGTACTTCTTACTATTGACACTAGGTGGGGGTAGGGTTCCTGGTAATACTTGTTTCATGATGACGTATAAGCACATGAGCCTCCTGCCTAGTTCTAGAAACTAAATTCACCAGTTGCATAATCTTAAAGTGAAAAAAATCTATCTAGGAAAATATTTCGTGAATTATGAATACTCGTCCAAGTCAGAGCACAAATCGCGTAGACATTTATTAACAGTAACTAATATAAAAGCTTTCATAATTCTGTTATGAAGTAAGTCACATGGAGTCCTTATCCATCCACAATGTTCAACAATTATCAAGTTTTTCTACGACACGTTCTTGACTGAGATTTTTCCTCGGTCACACTAGGCAAATGCCGGGATGGTATCTTCAGCTTAGGCCCTAGCGACTTCCCGCACCCTTTCCTCCCCTATCTCGGACCGAGCCTTAGATACCTAAAGGCTATAAATAAATGCAGTTCCCACCCGTACTGACATGGATTTCCAGGTATTCTAGAAACATCATCATTGTATTAACAAAGAAAGAAAAAGAAACAGATTTAGATCGACATGCATTGCGTTTTATTTTCATATTCAAAATCCAAAATCCAACGCAAGAATTTTATAACAGAATCACTTTCCCACACCTTCCCCTACGTAAAAAGTTTTGATTCAGGTATATTATCCAATGTTTTGGTCCTTGTCACTTCGTGCTGCTCCCTAATGCACTACCACTCACATGTGGATCACATATTACCGCCATAACATCTATTATTCTATTTGTACCATTTTATCTTACTATGTCACCATCCAGACATGCCCATCACACGCTTCTTTAGTATGCACCAACCATGTTCAATCAACTACCTATCGTATGTTCCATAGTAATCCCAGAGCTTCCAGCAGTAGTGTGAATATAATTTTTGGGTCTCGCTTCAAGGAGCATTGGGTCTAGGGCCCTTGTAACAGCATCTCCCACATGCAATTTCAGAACATATTTGATGCATGTAGAAACCACACACTAACTGTGCATGATAAAATTGCCACATTTCTAAATCGGAGATTCCCTCCAGACTGCATGAATATTCCCGTCCACACATAAATATTCCGTCCCTCTCGCCAACTCTGAGAAAGATTTTAATTCGAACTTTGAGACAAATTCTTTTGTCATGTTTGCTGGGTTTGGCATTAACTCATTTTTATGTATGTATCTAGCGCTTGTAGATCCCCTTTGTACAACTCGGTCTCCCGTAAAGCGGGGTCTCATGCTATTGTAGTGACACCACTGGATTCCAGTGTCTTAATAATAATGCCTCGAGTCCCTCCCCCTGGGTGAGATAATAACTGTATTTGTCCATTAACCAAATCCTAATATTTTGTGGGGTCAAGTTCACAATTATTCCAATAACGATCAATTTCCAACCCTCTAGACCCACAGTGGAATGGGATATGACATTCCCTGGAATGCAACGATATGCGATGTTTGATAAATAAAGATGGATAAAAATGAAACGATAGTTCTTTAGAGATAATCAAAAATTTTCTCTCCTGTTATTCTGTTACATCCTACCTAGGGGCTGCAACCCCCTTTCGGGTGCAAGTTTGGCTAGCAAGGAAGAAAATGCTATCTAGAATTATGTAGAATCGTGCATGATCGTTTGGCTTAACTTATAGCTGAGGGAATTATGAAGAAAGGAACATTCATGGCTCTTCTGGATACGTAAATCAACGCGTGGAATACTATTCTTTCAACATTGGCTATCTCGGGGTGTTTTGGGTTGAACAGCTTGTCTTCAAGAAACCGGAAGGCAAAAATATGTTCCTCCTCTTACCATGAAAAAAGAAACTAACGGCTGAAGAAGTCGATAATGCCCAATTGAAGAAGCTATCGGCTTTCAATAAGAAGAAAACTCAGAACCAAAAGACAAGAGAAAGGGCTTGCGATGTAATGCAGTGGATTGGGAACCAAGTAAACTGTTTTTCTTTTTTCTTTCTTTCTTTTTTTTTCATGCTTTCCTTCTATGCAACATTTAATGGGTCGTAAATCACAGGAAGGCGCTTTAAAAGAAGACAAACAGTTTACACTGAGATCCGCTCGCAAATCCCTCTCGCAACGGCACTTCCAATTCTTTCCTTCGCACTTCGCAAAAAAAGAATCTTACTTTATTTCCTTTTCCTGGGCTAGTACTTTCTTCTTGCGAAGACCTCTTCCGTCATCAATACTTTAAATTTGGGTGATTTATTACAACACTCAGTTTGCCACGAGGTACCGGAAGTGATTAAATTTATATTAACTTGTTAATGGTCTTACAAGACGTTAATGATCTTATAGACATAGGATGTACTCCTCCATATATGCAAGAGAGTGTGGACTAAATCTTGTGTTGGAAGCTTGTTAGAACTACATACACTATTATGTTAGTTGACCCTTCGTTTCTAAGCTTCACTGAACTACAATGGTAATTTTAGGCACAAAATTGGGTGTTCCTTATGGATTCTGATCTACTGAAGTCGATTGTGTCATTAGACTTTGCATAGCACTCTCAGATTTGAAATAACCCTCACCATAATTGAACTCAGCTACCTCCAGGAGCATGAAGTAATTCACGAACCCCCTGAAACCATGCCTGAAAGAAACAGTGCTACCAACCTGTTCAACTCAATACAGTTCTATTGCACCAGCTCATCCATGAGGATTTTGTGCCGTCCACTAAGGAATTGAAACAGCAGGTGGAATGCCATCATGATACTTTAACCCGCCACCTTCACTCGATGGTTATAGTCCAAAACATGATGCATAGTGGCACACCTTCTGAACGAAACAGACAAACTCCACTGTGTCACTATCACCACTAGTTTGCTCATTCGACACCAGCACACCGTCATCATCAACAATGAAAATTTATGTCTTTGCAATAATATAAAAGAAAGAAAAGTGACCGGAAAAGGTGATAATTTGACGACGCAAGATTATGAAAATACGGTGACTACGGTAGAACTTCCCAACCAAGCTTTTGAATAACAGTTTTGGTCAGTTACGCGAGGGGGGAAGGTAGTCGTGTTGCAATTGTGTCGCCACATGGTTCGTTTCAGCAGGCTTAGCTAATCGAGTCAGTGGATGTGGTGAACGTAAAGTTCCGCCTTGACCTTGTTATTTTCAGGCAGCTCCTAGGGGATCATATCTTCCTAATCCCACCAAACGCAGTTGATTTTCTTACGTGGATGCAACTCTGTCTTAGCAACAATGGAATAAAGTTACAAGGGTCAAGCGAAACCTAATATACTAGCGGATTCTTGTTGGACATAGATTCGAAATAAATCAGATACCTACAACAGGAAAAGAAAATGTGACGAAATGAACTAGTTGTGCACATTACCCCATGATTTTGCAGCTGGTTGAGTGTACTTACAATTAGGGTTATTCAAAATCTGAGGGTGCTGTACACATTCTAGTGCTATAAATTAACTTCAACAAATTAAAATCCATAAGGCACAACCAATTTTGTACCAAAAACAATTGCTTAACCTGTCAAGTAAAAGAAGGCGATAAGCCACACAGTCAATAAAGGCGTGATTACTATTTAGTCGCATTTACCTGAAATCTGTTTGCAATCTAATAATCACTGTTTGATGCTGAATGGACTTTATAGCCTACAGAAACCATCCGAGAATAAACAATGATACATTAGATTGCAAACAGATGTCAGATAAAATGTTACTAAATAGTAAACACGCCATTATTGACTTGTGGCTTATCGCCTTCTCTGGCCAAACCCTCAATTAACATAGAAAACAAATGACGAGTATATATTTTAGTATTACTATTTCTACTGACACTACTAATTCCATTACTTATATTACCACTATTTCTCCCTCAAGAGCAACAACAAAGTAGTATCAGCACGAATAGTAATATTTTCTGGTGCTAAGTAATTATTGTTAGGTGCCTTTGGTACAACAGTCCTAGTTTCCTAACATTTAGATATCAGGTGTGACTGGGTATAGATTGCTTAACACATACATACGTACAAAGAGAGAAAGAGAGGGGGGAGAGTGAGAGAGAGAGAATATAGGAACTAAACAACAATCGCTGTTTTGTAAACCCAGTTAATCGTAATGTTTGATTTTGTAAACCTTCTGTCAGTACAGGTGTTACAGAATTTTACGATATGTCATAAACGCAAACATTGTAAATAAAGAGAGTACAACAATTGGAGCGAGAGATTCCACTACGCTCTTATCATAATGTTTCACATATCCCGAAAAATATGGATCGTTATGGCATCATATTGTTTACAGCAAATTACCTCCTAAAAACCTACTCCCCACCCCCCATCCGTCCTTTGTGATATTTGAATCTTTTATGTGATTGAGCATACGGTAAATCGACCACTTATGGACAGAAATCAGAATATATATATTTTTCTTCGATCAACAGCAGATTTCACAGTAATGATAATATCATCTTCCGAAAATAAAATCGTAATGAAAAGGTTGCGTTGCTGCTGCGGCCGTAGCATTTGCTATTAGTGACTATAGCTACCACAGTTTTGAGATTTGTATAATTAATGTGATTCAGATATATTTTCAGTGATTCCGCCAGGATTTTCAGTTTTTGGGGTGTTAGGATACGACGCTGACCTGGGTTTCGCCATCTATCATCTGAGGTTTACTATTATAAGACTCTTCAACTCTTCTCTCAGATAGGTTCTTTGACGAGTGTAAGGCTGGTGACGTCACAAATTCTTGACAACAACCAAGATGCGTACATGCATGCATGCACCGGGCTTACGCACTTCGGTGAGGCTAAACTTGATTGTGGTAGTTCTTTGCCTCGAGGAACAGAATTCTTCAAGTGAACCACCGCTTAACGCGAAATCAAAAAACTAGTAATGCTAACAAGAGAGTTTATTATGACCACAGCCGTATTTGGATTTAGAGAAAGTCAAGATGAATTACAATGAATTACAAAGCATCTGCGACTAAACGCATCACAATCAATATTACAATTTATCACATAATTGTTCAGCTTTACTAAATAAATTAGTTTTGACTTTATATTATTCGCAATTTTCTGATAGCTTCAACAATAGGTTAAATCATTATTTAAACTATGTTTCTTAGAAGTCATGACCTTAAAAGCTTAACAGAAATTCCGTAACACCATTTCGAAAACAGAATAATATAGTTAGACTTAGACTTTCTCATCCTCTCTTCATATAACAAATTCGGCATGACGTCATACTTGCAAATTACATTTAAACATATTTCATTTAAAACTTCCATTACACATTTCAAATTGATGAATATTTCAGCAACAATCTAAATAAAAATTCGGATATTCTCATTTAGCAAACACAACAATATAAACAGAATGCACTGCTTCAGCTTCCATTAGATAACATCTTCTATCGACGCACAACGATAACAAATCTTACGTATGCTACGTACTGCCTTATCAGGAGGGGTGTAAAATCAAAATTAGGAGGGTGTAAGAGGAGTTTTGCACTGTTTCTATAGATTATTTGTCGTAAAACAAAAAAAAATTAAGTTAGGGGGTGTTTTCGAGGATTTGGTGGTGACACTTCTACAGGAAGGGAAGGGGGGGGGGGTCTGGCGGATTAACAGAGTCTTTTTCACTTCTAATAGTAAAAGAACTCCTATGGTAGAATATAATTAGGTGTTTTCCGGCACTTCTTCAGTGGTGATATTGGGAATTCCTTGTAATCGTAGTTTTGAAATTTAGTTTGAAACTCTGTCTTCAGTGCATTAGTTCTTATTACCTACAGGGTTATTTGAAACCTTGCTGACATATATGGGTATGATTTTGAAATCTACTAAAAACTTACAAGAACTTACAGAAATTACAAATTAAAATATCGCGCGTGACAGTCAAGTTTGGCATTCACGCTTTAACTACATAAAAATAAACACATTTATACAGGATGAAAATTTTTCTAATGAATTAGAATTAGGTTATTATCATATCGCAACGTCGTTCACTTGGCCTAGTGGTTACGGTTACGAGCTTCGGAACTACGCAGGAGGAGAACGAACATTCGAGTCTTGTTGCCAGCTATATGGACTGAGGTTTCCAGCATATAACTCAGTTTCACGACTGGAACATCGGTATGGTATCTAGATTAAGGTCATAGCAGCAATCTTTCCTTAATCATCCTGTACCAGAGGAAGTGCTCGCCGAAGGATATTCGTCCATGATTTGCTCTGCTTCACTCTACTCCATAACTGTGCACGCTATCATTTAAATACCTGGTTTGGCCTTCAACTTGATTTTTCAGTGTGTGGCTAACATAAGAGTGAAGACAGAGTTACCACAAAATGCACAAGTGTGTTGCAGCCAGCGATATCTACAGGGACCTCCAACATGCTTTAGTTAACGTGTGAGTAATTTATTTACTATTTCTGTCTAAAAATCATGAAAAAAAATATACGCAAGTGGGAATTTACGGTAGTTATAAAGAAGGGAAAACAAAATGATAGGAAAGCGCTGGAAGATATTTGTAAACTGAAGGAGCGAAGAATACCTTAAAAATGTATGTAATAAATTTAGAAACGCTCTCCTGTTCTATAAATAGCCTACGTTTTCTTCTATACTATATTAAGAACTGACTATGCTTTTGAAATACATTTCAAACCATACCTCGATTTTTTTTTCTTGAATAGAAAATAATTGAAAAAAATGTGAGCTCTACAGAAGAGAGTTTACAATATCGACAGTTGGAAACACTGACGCTGAGCACAGTCAAAGAGAACAAAAAGAAAAAAAGCATGAAAGCAAGTGACCAAAAGATGGAAGATGTTTGAGTGTTCCTCGGTTGCTGTACCTTTTCTACTATGTAGAGGAGCGGGAAGGCAACTTCCAAGAAGAGGCGCTGCATGTATTGTAGAAGGAAGAGTTTTTAAGTCCCATTGATCTTGTCCGGCGAGTGTCGAAGAAGGAACCCCCGCCACTCGCCTGCCTTTTTTACGTTAGTATTCATCTAAAAAGAAAAAAAAAAGGTCCTGGAAAGCCAAAGATGTAAAAGTCGTTCTCCAGAACCATAGGAACACATGCTTTTTCTTTCCAGAAAACACCGTAGTTAAACGTCCACTTCTTCTGGAAAACTTTTTCCGCTTTTCTTCAGTGATGAAATGATTTCAGTGATACCCTTTTTTCTTCACTCTTGAGTTGATGATTTTCATCTAGATCTTTATCTATTATTGCATACATAAATCTTCAATTTGTGATCACAACAGTTTTTCATTTAACATGTATAGTGACCTCTTATATTTGTTTTCTAAATTTTCTTACAAACATTGCCCTAAAATGCTGTAGAGAGAAAGACAACTTACGAAGATACTGACCAGATCTTCCACTCCAGCTGAGACCTTATTAGAATAGTGTTTTCTTGAATATTTGCACACTCAGTCATCAAAATGGCCAATGCATACTTTTCCTGGGTTCGTTGAGTTGCATTATATAGCATTACCCTACCCAGCCTATATTCTATATATTTAAAACTAACGTTTAATATGTCGTGCTTGTCAGCGCATTAGACTCGACGTTTGCCAGATTGCCTAACTTTCGAAATTTGAACCAATTTCTATCAGCTATATTCCATGATTCTGAGTCAGGGCCTAAAATTGAGTGGAGTACTCCACACTTTGTGGAACTGTAGGAAAGGAGTGTGGAACTATAATTCTTAAAGTGTGGAGTGGTATTAATGTGAGTACCTTACTTTTCTCGGATTATGCATTTAAACGCGTTTAATGTGTCAAACTAAGTCTTACTGATTCAATACATTCATTATGCAATGGGTTACTCAATTCCATATAACTGCCAGTATATGATATTAAGCCAGAGTTAATACGTATAGGTGTCTCCTAGATGGCAGGAAAAACCATTGCCAATTTTGAGGTGAAGGAACTTTTTAACTATATTTAGTTTTCAAACGTTTTCGGTTGCATTCATATAGTTTTAAAATATGCAACTAACTGCACGTTTATCTGTTGTTTCAATAGGACATTACACTTTTCCGATATAATGAAATGTGTTGTTTCATAGATAAAAATTACACGATCCTTTGAATCCGTTATAGAAATATGTACTACCAGAGATAACATAAATCAATAACCGCCAAAAATTTAACCGAAGCACCGTAGGCTCTCAACAACCAATCATAACCCAGGAAATATTATCCTGGGAAGTATATCCCAGGAAATATTTTAGCCCAACCCCTGCTGTTATGAAATGGCTGGCCAGAAAGGAAAGGCGTTTTGAAGTTGGTAGGAAGTCAATGGAACAGCCCTGGTATAACGGTGTATTTGCCTCGGCAGAAAACAGACTGGGACAGCGTGATGATCACGGAAAAATGACAGTGAAATTCTTATGTACGAAAAAGTGACTTTTTTCTTCCAGTGTTCTATTTTTCTTACCGGTTTGTTTCCAGTATTTTATGGTTTAATACAATACAATTAAATATGTATCCTAATGTGCCTTTAATTTTGTTTGCTCTGAATGCCAAAATTTTCCTACATAATAATAATAATAATATTTTTTTGGTCGCAGGTAAACATGATGTACTGGACAGAACACTGATTATATGTCAAAACAAATGCTGACTAAACTAGTTTTTCTATACTATATAAAAATTTTACCAGTGTGGAGCTGTGATTTCGTTGAATTTTAGGCCCTGTTCTGAGTGTACATATATCATGTATGTTACAGTCTTGGAGTTCCAATATTGGTCGTAAAATGTTTTGTACTATCATTTTCTTTCAAAATTTAACTTCTTCAACATTTTTCTACACTGCTCGAAGGGCTTAATTAGAAGTGTTGGTAATCTAGAAAGAATGTCGGGAAGTTGGTGGAAACAGAGAACATATTTATTTACCCCGGATAGAAGAATAAGCTTAATTCAAACTTATTATAAGCTTACCATGTCAAGTTTATAAGCTTGCGTCAAGCTTATTATAACAAGCCTAAAGCTTGAATCATACTAGTGGGCATATCAAGTTTGTTACAATAAACGTGAAACAGATCTACCATGACACTAGCGGTCAAATATATTGACACAACAGTCTGTTTTCAGCTTGAATCAAACTGGTCAAATCAAGTCAAATTAGTACAATTAATTTTAAGCTTGAAACGAGCTTGTTACATCAAACTTAACTACACAAGCAAGAATCAACTGAAAATCAAGCTTATCAGAAGGTTGTATATTGTGTGTAAACTAACTGAGCTACAGTGAACATAGTAAATCCATACTTTCCTTTCTAAGCAGTTGGATCCAAAAATAAGTAAGCTTATCAGAATATGTTTTGAACAAATCTTGTACAAAGAAATATTTAAGAAATAATCCTGAGAGACGAAGTACTGTTCAGATCTCACCATCAGAAACAAATGACAATCTCTTAACGTCTCTTTATACATTCCGTAGACATATAGAGCTGAAAACTAAGTAAATATCACATACTATATAGACACAAGTGTAAAATAATATGTGTTTTGTACTTTTCTTGGTCTTAAAACACACA
>JAGDQP010019394.1:21974-34933 GCA_022664845.1 Lepisma saccharinum
TCTCTCCTCTCCCAACACGTCTGGTCAGCGTGGGAACAGTAGACCAACTCCTCCCTGCAGGAGAGACCTCATCCAGTAGGGGAGTGAATATGGCTGTGAAATGAATTTGCTACATGGGGAAGGCTAAGTAAACAGAAAAAAAGGACCCTTTAGAGTCACCGGATACATGAGTGTAAATTCAGGTCACTGAACTCAAATCTGAAATCAGTTTCTTTCTACTCACTTTGGTTGATGCGCTAACGTGAGTTCCTAAATGGGGACATTCTAATCAAATGAATAGGACCTGTCACTTTTAGAGTAATCAAGTTTAAAGGGGTCGTATTAATCGAGATCACTCAACTTAAAATAATAATAACTTTCTTCCTAACAATGTTCACTGAGACACTAGCCTGGATTCTTAGAACCAAGAAAGCTAAATAATTGAAAAGGCTAGTTTTAAAATCACTAAATTAAAAACGGCCAAAGTTAACCGAATGAAAAATACAGTTTTATAATCACCATATTAAGTACGGCCGAAGTTAACTAAATCGAAAGGTCAGTATTAGTAACTCCAGACTAAAAAAGATCAAAATTAACTAAGTGGAAATGTAGTTGTAGAATCACTGAATTAAAAACGGCCGAAGCTAATTAAATGAAAAAGGCCAGTTTCAGAACCGCCAGAAAAACCGCCCAAAGCTAATTACATGAAGAGGCCAGTTTTAGATTTACCAGTTTAAAGCAATCGAAGTTAACTAAATGAAAAGAATAGTTTCAGAATCACCAGATAAAATCAGTTAAAGTTAACTAAACAAAAAGACCAAGTACAGAATTACCAGACTAAAAACGGCCAAATGAATCGAGGTAACTGAACTCAAATCTGAAATCAGTTGCTTTCGTTGAGTCAATATTCTGTTACAGACGAAGGCAGTAAAATTGAAAGAGGCACAAAGTTGTTTCCGATCCGGTAAATGTAAACATTTCCCGACACGATCCTATTTGAACGAAATAATACAGTAGTATAAAGTTGATCAGAAAAATGTTTAAGAATTGAATTCAATTCTATTGTATTTATGACCTTTAGACACCTAAGGCTCAGGCCGGGATAGGGGAGGAGAAAGGATTTGAGAAATAGTCGACCAGGACCTATGTTGAAGGGGCATTTGCCTGGTGTGACTGATGGAAAACCCTGGATAAACCTAAGTCAGGACGACGACCTTTCGGGTGACGGTGACCTCAGGACCAACCCACCACCTCCGGAATGCTACGTCAACGCTCTTCCACAGAGCTACGGGCGACTCGGTAATGTTTTAATGGTAGCAACAAAATTGTTTTGTCGTGGCCCCCTTGGTTCGAAAGATATTATGTTTCAGTTTCAACAGTTTCTTCACACATTGATGAATTCAAATGCCGATGTCTCCCAAACAAACAAAACTAGAGGGCTCAAGTAAATTTGCATTGTAAAATCAATAGCACGTATAAATTTTGTGCATGATCAAATTTTGAAAACAAATTCTTAACTCTTTTCTTTTTTTAAAAAAAAATGAAAACGTATTACCACGTAGCAGTAACATTTGTTGGTCGTTTTATTGAATTGTTTTTGCGCACAAGTTTATCCTCTGTATTTTTTAAAATTTGGCAAGGGTAATATTTGAAATAAAGAAGAAAACGCAATTTGAAATGTACGTATATTTATTGGCAATATCTTAAATAATGGTTGTAAATTTTAGATTACATCTACATCAACAAAATATCTTAACGCTACACTAAATTTGTTTTAATTTTCAAATTTTTGGAAAAGAATTTCAAAATAGATAGTTGTCAAAATGTGATTATGCGACAATTAAGTAAGATATTTTGAAAATTTGCATCAGAAACTAATTTGCAGCTGAATTAACAATAGACAAGAGTATTTAGCAGCAAGATTAATAAGAGACAATACTATTTTGTAGTGAGATTGAGAATAGACAAAAGTATTTTGCAGCTTGTTAAGAGTAATCAAAACTATTTTGCAGCTAGACTTGAATTTTTATTCGTAACAACCCTAAAAATTTCGTGTAAATCGATATAAGTTATCTGGGCATAAAGGGGTTAGAATTGATTACATTACCCATCTTTTCAGCCTTAGTGAAAATGATTTAATTAAAAAAAGATTAAAATATATTTAAGTTGAATTGTACTTATGATCATTAGGAATCTTTGGCTCAAGATGAGATAGGTAGAAAGAGAGAAATTGGAGAAAGAAGTCCTCCAGAACGAGCTTGAATATACCATCCCGAAATTAAACTGATATGATTGAAAAAAAAAAACTCTGGGAACTTTGTCAGAACGGGATCGAACCCAGATTCTTCTTAACAAGAAGGCAACGTTCTGCCAACTAGTTCACGCCTTCTAGGTAAGACAAAAATGAGCAGAAAACACTGCTTTCTTCAGTGTTACAGGGTGTATCTAAGTTCGAGCGACCAATCTGCTGATCATGTTATATGATGCAAAATTTGGTCGAAAACGAAAGTCATGTAATATTAAAAAGAAATGAACTAAATGTTAGATAATTACAACTAACAACAACAATAAAATTCAAATTAAGGATATCCTGTTTGATAAGTTGATTAAAGTACAAATAACTGTATTTTGACACTAAATCTGCGTTTTGTATTACTTCGTTTAAATACAAAAAGAAATGCGTTCATAATTGAAACGTTTAACAGAACTCTCAAAGCATAAATTGTGTCAGTAAAGGCTCATGGCTGGTAACTTGGTGACTTTTCTAGGACAAAATAGAGACGAATATATAAAGATAGAAGCTAGACTACTTTCATTCATCTTTCGGCTGGTGCCATATGGGCTTTGTGGTAGACAAAACACAATGTGCGTGTGATTTCTCATGGTTGTTCCGTTTCCTCCCACTTTTTTTCATTTCACCAACGCTCCCATCATCATCAGCCATATATATAGATGATATTTGAAATCCTGCCGTATGACGTTCGTCATTATAGGCATTCAAATTTCTAACCTAAACTAAATAATTTCATATTTGAAGTAGTTTATTTGATACACATTCACAAGTATTATCGGAGTCGATTTACAAACTTTCAATGTTGCTTGTCACTTATCAAGTATCTTTAAATCTACGTAAAAGCAAAAGGAGCTTACTGTGGCCTTTAATTAGATTATATTTGTGATTGATTTCATTAACTTTCTTTTAGTACAAAGTTTACTATTATTTGCATTACTCTCCACAGGTTGTCACAAATGTCGACTCCAGAAGCCAAAGGATATAAGTGACACTGATGAATAAAAGATAGCTCCAGGTAATCGTTTATATATAATCCGAAATACATGTAACACAAAACTAGGGTTGCTATTCGTCCTGGAAAATGCGGGACAGTAGCAGAATCGAGATCTGCGTCTCGGTGTCCGGAAAATAATTCTCGGGACGAATAAATGTCCCAATTTTCCGCGAAGAGGAGAAGAAGGGAAAATATATAATTTCCTTTCTATTTACACGATTATACTCTTTTTATTGATGAGTACGGTAGCTCAAAAAAGTTTTAAAGAAAACTTCAATGTATAGACTTAACTTAGATTTAATTTAAGTTCGTGATTTATCTACTTTCATATTAAACGAAAGATCTGTTTTATTGTGCTAGGGACAAAGCATTATGTTGCAAAGTAGTTATTGTTGTAGGTTTTAGTCTTTTTTTTTTCATCTGCCTCCTACGTCAGAGTGATTTGAATTACTGACTGCGTTTGTTGGTAATTTTCCTCTTACCATATCACCAAGAAGAAAAGCATATTTTGTTCAATAAAACCTGAAACGTGAAACAGAAAAATGTTTAAATATTTGGATTAAATAAAAGCTTATGAGGTGGGAAAATGTATTTTTTTTGTATTATTGATTAAATATTTTTTTATTTTTTCCTTCCTTTTAGGCAACAATGGCCACGTGGTTGCTCCTTCGACCTGAGAATATTCTTGCGATTTTAGAAAAGTAGCCACCACTGTGATAATATAGGACGTAAAATTGACCTATTTTTTAACGCGACGATGTTAATTAAATTGGTTATTTTTTATATTTTGCACATTTAAAAGATTTTCGTAAATTAATAGCGTCCACGATTTTTTTACTTTACAGCAGTCCTAAACAAAATGGTCATATTTTGTAGAAGGAATCCTTGGACATTAATGTTTTCATGTACAAAATATGACAAATTTGTGTCACATATTTTGGGTTATTATATAATTGGTTACCTCAAACTTATATTCGTCAGTGTTACTTACATGCCTTGGCTTGTGAACTCGACAAATAATAGTTGTTTTCGTATATCGCTCTAGAGACATTTCATCAAATTGTAGTACTAAACGGTATGGTTTTATTTAATTATTCAATCTTGATGGCAAATTGAATTAAACTTACACAGATTCTGAAATATGTGTTACTCTGATATAACTCTTTCCAAAAAATGTCCCTAAGTATCTGTACATCGTAATTGCTACCCCACCACTGATTAGGTGTTGTCGTTTGAGAGTGCTTGTGCGCATATGAGTGTGTATACTTGACTCTGTGTGTGTGTGTGTGTGTGAAATGTTGTTTCGTATTCTACACAGAAGGTCTGTAAATTAACTACAACTCATAATACGTGACTTATCTTTAATCTGCACCGCCAAGCGGAAACAAGGAACAAACCACTAAACCCGTCACTTGGCGAGCGATAGTGTCACAGGGATGCGATGCGAAAACCACTTTTCTTGCCTGCAGAGAAAACTTTTTAGAACTACAAGCGCGACACATACTTTGTGTGTGTGTGTGTATACTTTTATTAACAATTATTTTTTCTCCCTTCTCTTTGAATATATTCTCTTTTCCTCTCTTTTATGTCAAGACCTTGTATTATCTTCACATCAAAAACAGTAAAAAAGAAAAAAAACTATTATTCAAACAGCTAAATAATCTGATTTTAAACAATGTTATGAGCACGCACGTAGTTAACAGTGATTTATTTTGTCATCAGGCTTTATTTCTTATTTCTCATTAGTTTTAAAAGAAATACAGTTGGTCTTAAAAAAGATCTTCCTTTACGTCTTCACAGTTATATTTGCTTGAGAGTAGTAAAATGTTATTATATCTTAAAATAAGTCTTGAAATGTAATGGTCTAATTAATTAAGGCGGATTATTTTAATATAACTCTTCCGTTTTCTATATCTGAAAACTTACACAAACATACAAACACATTTACTGTTCTTATATTTTTTTTGACTTCGTCCCACTGTTTTGTTTATCTCTCGTCATATGTTGTATGCATTTAAGATGATCTGTCTAGCACTGTTGCCAACTCTAGTGTTAAGTCACCAAATCTGGTGGGTTTTAGGGTTGTGATTTTTGACAAAAATTTTCAATTTCGACCTAACGACTTTTTCAGTGAATTTGGTAAAAAAAATCGAGAGATTTTGTTAGGATGTAGAATTTGTAAGCAAATTTGTTAAATAAGTCAATCACACACACCAAGTAATTTCGAAATTGTAAAAATGAGAAAGGCACAGATATCCATAAGTAATTGTTTGATGGTTGTAATATAAATCAATCATTGATTAGAAGAAGTGATTGATCGTTCCGCAATCTAGTCTGGATGTACTGAAACAAAAAAAAAATATCAACAACAATGGGCGTTTAGTTGAAAGTTAATGATTACAAAGAGCTTTTGTGAGCTAATTGACTTAAAGAATTACGAAATTTTGCAATGGTCAAGTTTTTTTTTTCCTAATTCGAATTCTGAAGTTGAAAGGCTTATCAGTTCTGAATATAAACTGGAGATCAAATCGAAAAGTCGGCGAAAACCTGGAACTGTGGAAGACAGAATTTAAATGAGTACCAGCAGTGTTGCAGAATGGTGAATAAAATAAAACCTCTGATATGAAGTGCAGAAATTGGCGACGAGAGGAACATATTCACCCTGAATTTCACATCTCAGGCTTCAACACCTAGTATAACAGACGAAGTAATAATGGTGTTAGACACAATGTTTCTTATTGATTGGTATAGACCGTTATTTCTTTTCTTCTTTTATCGATTATACGTTGTGAATATATAGAGTGCAACAAGACCTAGGGGAGAAATTTCAGGAGATGATTCCCGAGGTCGAAACAAGTAAAAAAGTTCATATGAAGATGGCTGAAATTCCGCTTCGTTTTGGAGATACAGCGTTTTCAATTTGAGGCCTTACAATAGGAAGAAAATGAATTATTATCAAATTCTCATTTCCGGAAATTTATGTCTAACAACATGGTGGAAATCAGGAGTGAAAACACGATGTCTCCGGGTTATCAGTGTTGCCAACTTGTTATAATATATAATTTTTAAACGTGGTGTTATTCACTATTTGGAATCACTTAGTGATGATAAACAATAAACGTAAAGCACACACCCAGAGTTGCAAACTATGGATACGACACGTAATGAACTATCATAGGAAAATACGTAGTTTGTATAAGAACACGAAAACTTTTCTGTCTTATCCATAGTTTACAACACTGCGGTGTTTGTTTTACTTTTGTTTATCATCACTAAGGGATAACAAGTACGCAATAACTCGATGTAGTGCCATTTAAAGAAAACAATGTTATACCAGGTTAGCAACACTGATAACCCAGTGGCATTATGCTTTGATTCCTGTTAGAAATAAATTTCCGGAAACAAGATTTTTCATTCAATGCGTCGTTTCTGATTTATTGATAATTATTCATTTTCTTCCCATTGTAGGGTGACGACTTTGGGTTCCAAGTTGGAAACGCTGTATCTCCAAAACAAAGAGGAATTTCACCCATGTTCATGTGAACCTTTTTACTTGCTTCGATGTCGGAAATTACATCCAGAAGTTTTTCTCCGAGGTGTTATTACACCCTGTAACAACCACAACTGGACATTGGACCGCATTGGACAAAAACTCATTTATCGAGTTTTAATGCTAAATCTAGCTATTTTTCACCGTTATTAGTTGGCAACAGTGTATGATGGAGCATTCAATAAGTAAGGGAGACTGACTGAAACAAGGATCGGAGAACGTGGTTTACAAAATGTTTTATGTGGGATCTGATGTACGACAAAAGGAAAGAATGATGTAAAGTCTTCGAAAACAGCGAAATACGGTATAACTGTGAAAAAGAATGAAACGAGAGAAGCGCCAGGGTAATGATAGTCGCGGAAGAGGCACATAATAAGAGTGCCAAACCACAGCGAGAACGGAAGATTTGAATGCAAGAAGGGATTAACCCAGTACATGAGTTTTTTGAGATATTGAGCTTTAAACTTTTAGAAACTAACACAATTGGCTTTGATATGTTGTTATCCTGAATTATGATGATGAGATATTGGAACTTAATCTTGAAGGGATACACGAAAGATAAAGATAATTTAAAAGCCATAAGATGCCGAAAACTTCCCACAGCCTTATATTACAGCCCCAACTTCTCAGAAAGAACAGAAGATAAAGTATGTTGCAGCAGGGAATGTGCATTAAAACCTGGAAGAAAATCTCCATAGGAAAAGATAATGAATAAAATATATTTAATAATTAATATATCCATAATTACTTAATGCTTAAATTATCAGAACATAACTCCAATCTTTTACATTTGTTCTAAAATTCCAAATTACTATCACCCTAGAAACAAAAGCAACTGGTTAAAAATATATCCAATTATTTTCTTCCCCCTGTTTAAAAAGTTCTGTATATTGACTAAAATATAGGATATATTGAAAACCACACCTTAATTCTGCAATTTCACATATTTTTAATTTTATTACATTGTATTTCATATTTACTGATATAATATTGCACGTATAATAATAATAATAATAATAATAATAATAATAATAATAATAATAATAATAATAATAATAATAATAATAATAATAATAATTCTGTCCCGTTGTTCGTCGACGTGGGTGTCTTCTTGAAGTTTACATGCTAATATCACATGAGTTTAAGGAATGTCAGATCTAACTGCATTGCCATAGGTTCGTGCTAAAAGAAATTTAGATAATAATGTATGCGACAGCAAGATATGCATATGTACTTCCTTAACAGTTGACGTGAATATATGACATATATCACTACACCAAGGCTTATTTCAAGGTGACACACACACACACACACACACACACACACACACACACACACACAGAGAGAGAGAAAGGGGAGAAGTATGTTACTGTTCAGAAATTTGTCATCAAAAGCTACTGGCATGATCTAACGTTTTAAAGTCAATACCCCCACAGTTTTTTTTCGTCAGGTTTGCGTGGGAGTTCGAATATATATGTGCATACGTGACTTGCTAGCCTATAGCAGCAATTTGTTTTCTCTCCTTCACTTTTTCTAATTTTTGGCCTGTTTTTCGTGCCAACACTCCTAAAAATTACAAGAATTTTTACTAGCGTCATCCGTTCAAACGTCAATGTTGTCATCCCCAAATAAAAGTCGATTCTATCAAGGATGTGAAGTGTATGATAGAACAGGGATATATATGGATGGCGATATTTACGAATTGTAGAATATTTTTGCGTGCTAATGTATTCATTAGTTGGGAAGATAAATTTTTTAACCTTTTTTTTAGAGAAGCCAGAAAATATTTACACAGGGTGTTCCCAAAATATTGTGCTAATATTCTGTAAGTCATTAATCACATCAAAAGAAGAAAAAAAAAATCCAAAGTGCGGTTTCGGAGCAAGAAGCGTCCAAAATTAGGGCGGCATCGTTACAAGTGGTGTTACGTATCGATAAACATGCATGTGGCCGTGTCGGCTTAAAAATGATAATCGAAATTATACCAAAACAATGGATTTGAACACAGTTCATGATTGAGGGATTCAACTGAAAGGAGATTCATATACTCGTATACTACACAACATATAGTCTATAACAATGAAATCTGTTGTGGAGGGAATCTCTTTTAAAATTCAATTCTCAAACACAAATATTGTTCAAATATGATGTTCGGATACCGCTTCGTTTCGAAGTTGACACGATTTAGCTTTCGATATATTGTGTGATGTATGGATGATGTGTTAACGTTTAAAAAATCAGCACTATGGCAAAATTCTTCAGATACAATGGTTTTGTCCCTTTCCATGTGAATAACCACCTCCCGTGTTGTATCACATTATTTTAAGGATATATCAAATATCAAAGAAAATCAACATTTATTGGAGAATATCTTCGGACATTCTTCCTAGCTTGAACAAACCTTTTGATGCACCAATTTGTTTCTTGGTGCAATTATTTCCGGTTATGAAGACCATCAAAAATTTAGGATTAATGATAAATTCAGCAGCTCAGGAACTCATACGAGTTTAAGTTATTTGAGCGCTCAATGAGATACAGAACTATCAACATGCACGGCAGTGTATCCACCCTAGTTCTCCGCGTCACAAAACGTCAGCGCTGTCAGAAGCATGTTATACAGGAACAAGAGTTTATGACGAAATCGGTGATTTCGACACCCCGTAAGAAAGAAGATGTTAAATATAGGAATATGAGCTTTCAAAGTTAAGAAGATGTGGCAAATAATGTGCAGCTGTGCAAAATTTCATATTCGTATCTTGAAGCATATTCGAGTTGTGGACCCCTGAAACTGCGTATTTTAGGCTGACACTCACCGACTCACTCACTCACTCACTCATCATATTGTTTTGGGTGTTCAGAATAAGCTAGAAATATGCAATTTGGCATGAAGGTGGAGGATGATAAATAGGTAAAGAAAAAATACTGACATTTTGAAAAACTTGCCATCTTGGATTCAAAATGGCTGCCAAACGTAAAATTTCAAAGAATACACAGCGTAAACGGCTGAAGCTAGAAAACCGAGATTTGGTATGAAGGTATACCATTGCTAGTAGATTAAGAAAATATTACAAAATGTTTAAAAAGTTGCCATTTTGGATCCAAAGTGGCCGCCAAAACGAATTTTTCATACATAGCCTAAACGGCTGGAGTTAGAATAACGAAATATAGTACGACAGTACATCATTATTAGTCGGTTAGGAAAATATTACAAACTGTCTCCAAAGACACCATATTGGATCCAAAATGGCCGCCAAAATAAAATTTTCATAGAATACCCAGCCTAAATGGCCGGAACTGGAGTTTCAGATTCGAATCTTGTCGCAGACAAGTACAAAAGTTTTATCTGTATATCAAGACGAGAGATAATAGAATAAAAAAGGATATCATCAAGATCACGATTTTAGACTGAAAAGAACTGTAAAAATATACGTAACTCTTTTTATCGAAACAATAAATTTCTCTGTTTAAGATGGTGTTTTCGGATAATTATCAATATCAATGTCCAACATTGGTTAATATTGGTAAAATTTTGCTATTCATTATTGATCGATATCAGATACCAATATCGATAAATATCTCAAATCGCTTGTTATTGATATCAGCCTATATCGATGTGCTACTGGGGTCAATTTAGAATTACTGATTTTTACACAATGCAGAAAACCGTGTAGGATTAAATACAATTATCTTTTCACGAGCACGTATAACAAGGAACAAGGTAACAGTTACACCAGGTATGCTTACAAACAGAGTTGATTTTTAATGTTCATGCACTGTTTTCTCGGTAGGCGGCGTTGCTAGTAAATTATTTAATTGTTTTCGACAGTTTTGAGGCTCCTTTTATACCTACCTACTTCTACTCATGGTCACTTCCCACACAATCAAAGCATCAGTGAGGTTGATAACCCATTCATTTTTTTTTTCGCATCAATTTGACCTACGCATAACATTATCCCCATTCCCATGATACACTTAATTAGGGATCTCGGCGTATAGTTGTGCATGACAAGGGAAGTTCAATTCTGGTTAATGAACTTACTCAGGAAAAGGTGGACCTTACCATGAATGATAAACGTAATTTCACAATTTTATAACCTTCTGATTGAATTCCGTTAATATCGAGGATTACAGATGCATCAATTCAAAATTGTTAACGTTTCGTTAATTTCTGGTTATTTAACCCCTAAATGAGGTTTTCCAAAGTCCAGGTTAAGCGAAAGCACTTTCTTGCACACAATCCGTTTAATTCTACCCATATAATAGATTTGAAACATGTAGGCCTATTAGGGAGACATATGGTCTCCGAGCAGTGATTTGGGCATTTTATCCGAGCCATCCTGAGCAAAACTCCACTTATTCCACTGCACTTCGAAAGAACCAAAATGAAAGAGTACAAAAAATACGAAGAACTTGCCATATTAAACATGTGTGCGAAGTTTGGTTGCCGATACCAACGCACAGTGGTGCTAGCGATATGAAACGCGGCATTTGCAGGTCTCCAAATTAGCGGTGTTCCACTGACAACAAGGATATTCTAATAGAGGATATGCTATTTCGCCAAGAACATGAAGCCAAACGTCACAGCTTAGTTACGCCCATTTACCCCACTTACTCCAATCAAAAACATTGTATACGGCAAACAAACATGGCAGCAAGCTCTGCATCTGTCTGCTAACCAATCAGGTGCGCCACCTTGGTCGATGCTCAGTTGTTTTTTTGTTGTTTTTTTTGCTTCATTCTGTCGCTGGACATGATATAGCTATAAACAAATCCTCTATTAGAACACCCTTGACTGGCAGCCGACCAGTAAAAATTTCCAAGGACTAGTAACTCAAAAATGTCAGTGGTGCTGTGGGCCAGTGCTTTCTTAAGTTTCAATATATTATTAAACATACATGTACGCTGTATTTAACGTGTTATCCAAGTGCTTTCTTTCTGGTTTCAAAAACGAACCTGAAATCGCAGAATCTTAGGAACTAACAGATGATCAACACCTCTACCACAAGTGCCGGAAACAGGAAACACAATAACATTATTGCAACGCGGATACGCCGTCTTATCACTGAAACCATATTGTGTAATTATGACGTTGCTCTGGCCGTATCCTTCTTTATAGACAAAGGAGAAAGATCCATTCACCCTAATATTTCTCTCAACGGCCCCAGACTCCCAGCAGATTCTTCCGAAGAAGATATTTAGTTTAATAAAAGTGTGATAATTCAGACATCAGACATTCCTATTTGTGAAGTACCATCTTGTTTGCTTTGACATAGAATTTTTTTTACAGCACTATAATTATTCTTTCGTACCTATTTGTGATTCTATATAGGCCTAAAGACTAAATGAATATAATAAAGCGGACTAAAAAAATAAACTGATTATAACTATTTACTGACCTGAAAAAGGAGCAGTAAGATTTTTGTAGGGCCAGTGAAAAAAAATCACTAGCCCTATGGTCCAATTCTACCGAAAGTTAATTTGAAGCCCGGGCATTTTTTAAGAATGTACAAGACAAAAACTTTCGTCTTGTTTTGATGCGAGGAGCACGTGTATTAAATTTGTCTGTTTCCTCAAAGAACACCCTATATAATAGAATTGGAAGGAATTACGAATTATCTTCACACACACACACACACACACACACACACACACACACACACAAAAAAAACAATAAGCCAAATTCTTGCTTTGCAAACAACACAACTAGTTGACTGTAAAGTGAATTCGTTCATTTATGTAAATTGTAGAAATGATCTTTGTATGTGCGTCTATAAAGCTGATAGTAGAACGCAAAAGAAGCTCTAACATTTTATAGCAAACAATGCAATAATATTTTACTAACGAGAACTTTGGTGATGACAATAAACACGGTTAATTTTAATTGAAGGAGTTCTGAAGAAAAGTTATTTTTGTCATTAAAAGAACTTTTAGTGTTTGTTCTTATAAATATCTAAGAGATAAAGCCTTTACCAAATATTTCTTATTACCAATATTACATCTTTTGTCACTTTATAACTAAAACTGCCTTCAGTAGTCTCATTCGCAGGGTAATAAAACACCATTTTATTATCCAAGAATCTTTAGAAGTTTTGGTTTCAATTACTTCTCTGCACATTTGATGATACTAGGAAATTCTTGTTTGG